>JBBPBX010101059.1:0-10026 GCA_038048925.1 Garcialebias charrua
TTCTTCATGATGGTTCTTCATCATCGGCTCACAGTGAGAGAAGTTCTTCATGATCGTTCTTCATCATCAGCTCACAGTGAAAGAAGTTCTACAGGATGGTTCTTCATCATCGGCCCACAGTGATATTTCTTCATGGTGGTTCTTCATCATCGACCCACAGTGAGAGAAGTTATTTATGATCGTTCTTCATAATCAACCCACAGTGAAAGAAATTCTTCATGATAATTCTTCATCATCAACCCACAGTGAGATAAGTTCTTTATAATTTTCCATCATTGGTCCACAGAGAGAGAAGTTTGTGATGGTTCTTCATCTTCTGTCCACAGTGAGAGAAGTTCTTCATGATAGTTATTCATCAGTGGTCCACAGAGAGAAGTTTGTCATGGTTCTTCATCAACGGTCCACAGTGAGAGAATTCTTCATGATGGTTCTTCATCATCGGCCCACAGAAACAGAAGTCTGGATGATGATTGTTCTTCATCATTGGCCCACAGTGAGAGAAGTTCTTCATGGTGGTTCTTCATCATCGGCCCACGGTGAGAGAAGTTCTTCATGATAGTTCTTCATCATCGGCCCACAGAGACAGAAGTCTGGATGATGATGGTTCTTCATCATTGGCCCACAGTGAGAGAAGTTCTTCATGATAGTTCTTCATCATCGGCCCACGGTGAGAGAAGTTCTTCATGATAGTTCTTCATCATCGGCCCACAGAGACAGAAGTCTGGATGATGATGGTTCTTCATCATTGGCCCACAGTGAGAGAAGTTCTTCATGATAGTTCTTCATCATCGGCCCACAGAGACAGAAGTCTGGATGATGATGGTTCTTCATCATTGGCCCACAGTGAGAGAAGTTCTTCATGGTGGTTCTTCATCATCGGCCCACAGAGACAGAAGTCTGGATGATGATGGTTCTTCATCATCGGCCCACAGTGAGAGAAGTTCTTCATGATGGTTCTTCATCATCGGCCCACAGAGACAGAAGTCTGGATGATGATGGTTCTTCATCATCGGCCCACGGTGAGAGAAGTTCTTCATGATGGTTCTTCATCATCGGCCCACGGTGAGAGAAGTTCTTCATGATGGTTCTTCATCATCGGCCCACGGTGAGAGAAGTTCTTCATGATGGTTCTTCATCATCGGCCCACAGTGAGAGAAGTTCTTCATGATGGTTCTTCATCATTGGCCCACAGTGAGAGAAGTTCTTCATGGTGGTTCTTCATCATCGGCCCACAGTGAGAGAAGTTCTTCATGATGGTTCTTCATCATCGGCCCACAGTGAGAGAAGTTCTTCATGATGGTTCTTCATCATCGGCCCACAGAGACAGAAGTCTGGATGATGATGGTTCTTCATCATCGGCCCACGGTGAGAGAAGTTCTTCATGATGGTTCTTCATCATCGGCCCACGGTGAGAGAAGTTCTTCATGATGGTTCTTCATCATCGGCCCACGGTGAGAGAAGTTCTTCATGATGGTTCTTCATCATCGGCCCACGGTGAGAGAAGTTCTTCATGATGGTTCTTCATCATCGGCCCACAGTGAGAGAAGTTCTTCATGGTGGTTCTTCATCATCGGCCCACAGTGAGAGAAGTTCTTCATGGTGGTTCTTCATCATCGGCCCACAGTGAGAGAAGTTCTTCATGGTGGTTCTTCATCATCGGCCCACAGTGAGAGAAGTTCTTCATGATAGTTCTTCATCATTGGCCCACAGTGAGAGAAGTTCTTCATGGTGGTTCTTCATCATCGGCCCACAGTGAGAGAAGTTCTTCATGATAGTTCTTCATCAGAGTCAGAGAGTCAGAGAGAATTTATTGTCATTTGCACCGCATGTAGTACATGTGTTGAAAACGAGATTATGTATTATCATCGGCCCACAGAGACAGAAGACTGGATGATGATGGTTCTTCATCATTGGCCCACAGTGAGAGAAGTTCTTCATGGTGGTTCTTCATCATCGGCCCACAGTGAGAGAAGTTCTTCATGGTGGTTCTTCATCATTGGCCCACAGTGAGAGAAGTTCTTCATGGTGGTTCTTCATCATTGGCCCACAGTGAGAGAAGTTCTTCATGGTGGTTCTTCATCATCGGCCCACAGTGAGAGAAGTTCTTCATGATAGTTCTTCATCATTGGCCCACAGAGACAGAAGTCTGCATGATGTGGTTCTTCATCATCGGCCCACAGTGAGAGAAGTACTTCATGGTGGTTCTTCATCATTGGCCCACAGTGAGAGAAGTTCTTCATCGTGGTTCTTCATCATTGGCCCACAGAGACAGAAGTCTGGATGATGATGCTTCTTCATCACCTCTGCAGTTCAGATCTGAAAAAGAAGCTGGACTCACAGTATTTTGATTTTAGATGTGGATGAATGTTGAGGCCTTAAATCTCTTCCCCTCTCAGTGTCAGTCTTCCTCTCCTTCTCATTTTTTGGACACCGTGTCCCCCTGTAGCCTCCCCCGCCCCTCCCTTCTCACTCCCCCTGTCAAAACAAACACATTGAGAGCCGCCTTTCTTTTCATTCAGACGCTCCGGGTCCAGAGGCCTAATTTCAGGCTCTGCTGTCCTGGATGTGAGCGAGACTGTGTTCCTCTTTAGTATTTATAACACCCATTAAAAACAGCTTTTTGATACTCCTCCTCCTCCTCTTCCTCCTCTCTGCTGCCCCGTCATGGTACCTGACATGATGGGCTCTGGTTTTTTCTCTGTGGCCCTGCGTTCTTGGCAGATAGAGGGGCCGTCAGCCGCCACCGGGGGAACTTTCCTGGCTCAGGGAAGCCGTTGGACAATCACACCTTTCATGGGTCAGAGCGAACGCCGCCCATCAGGTGCTGATTGGGCAAAGACCAGGGAATTTCTCCTCTTCCTCGTCCCTACACCTCCCTGTTTTGTTTCTGACCCAGCTCGTTGATTTCTTCATCCTGATCACGGTTTTTAAAGGATTCTGTGGAACCAGGCAGCCTGCCAATGAGGGCGGAGGATTTTCACGGGAATTCAAACCAGGCCATGATATTTGTTTGAACTCAACTATTTGCACTTAAAGATGTTTTCTTTTGATAGGGATCCAGAAGGGTTCTCATTTGTAAATTAGTATGAGGTAGAAGATGAGATGGGAATGGAGAAATACAGGGAGTCCTCGACTTACGACGCCCTCGACTTATGGCAATTCGGAGGTACGAACGCATCATAATTAATAAAAATATTAAATTTAATTTTTGTGTGTGTGTGTTTAAATGTTCTTGATTTCATGTGTACAGCACTTTGTTGCAGCTGTGGTTGTTTTAAAGGCTTAATTATTATTATAAAAATGATCATTTTTAAGTATATTTGTGCAGTTTCCGGCAGTTTCCAGAAATGCCACCGTGTCCGCCATTTTAAGGTTAGTTCCAGCCTCGACAGCTATGTGTCACGAAGCTGCGGTGCTCGGACGTGCAAGAGCTAACATGCTAAAATACGGAGACAGGCTTGACCAGCTCAAAGTAAGAAATTATATTTTTACTAAGGTTTTTATTAAGGTTAAAAATGTAATGTCTGTGTTTTTTGATAAATATGTAGGGTACTGTGTTAGGATAGGTGAAGTGCTTGGTAACTACATTACCGTACATGTACGTGTATCAGTGGCTGCTGGGTTGTGGTTCCGACTTACATCAAAATCGGGTTACGAACGGACCATAGGAACGGAACTCGTATGTAAGTTGAGGACTCCCTGTAATGTATTATATCATTTTTCATGGTCCAACAGGGATTTGGGACTTCTTATTGAAATGATCTACGTTCACAGAACGGTTGAAATTATGATAAACAGTAAAAGGAAAGCTAATATATATATATTTTTTTTATTTTATTTATTTATTTGAAATTACTGCCAGTGACTCTTTATTGTCAGTGTGGTAACCATGTCACTCCCTGATTGCACGCTTAATAAGACAGACTAACAAGGAAAAACTCCTGAGCCACGCGTGGCAGAAGAGTCCATTTTCATGGTTTTGTCGTATTTGATGCATAACGTTTGAAAGGTCAAATATTTTTGAAGGAAACGTTCTGAGCTCAGGTACGATGGAGGTCATTGTGAGTTCAGGTGCATTCTGGGTGGAAGTCGTCCAGATGTGTGAGACACGTTGAGTGAAAGGTGACAAAAACATGTTTTGATGAAGAAACTAGAGCAAGTGTAAAGATTGTGGGTGTTTGCAAAAAATATAGAATGTTTGAAGAACTTAAAAGTTAATTTATTTTAGATAAAATCTCAAAGCGGTGAAACTTGATTGCGTAAATTCCCGTAAAGATATCAAAACACCGAACCACTCATGTCAAATTTAATTTAAGCTTTGAATGAGGTTTTGGCTCCAAAGAGGGCAGAGTTTTCTCCTCTGGTTCTCCAAAGTTATGGAAATCCACTTTCTTCAGATTTTGTCTTCATCATTCGATGTAAGGATACAAAAAGTCTTATCACACGATTGTTGACCGAGTGTCGACGTAACATTTCATAACTCATTAAGTTAATGTTCACTTTCACTGGAAGTTTCAAAATGTGGGAAAGAACTTGAACAAAGGATTGTAACAGAAACACAGCCGAACAGGTTTCAACTGCTTTAAAATGTTGGATTAAATAAATAAAGCCTACATTTTACAAATTCAGATGTTTTCTATAAAATTGCCCAACATTCAAAATCTGGGATAAATAATTTGTGCAAAAGACTAAAACGAAGTACTTTTATTGTCTGTCCAACAGATCTCACTTGTAAATGAGTTTTCGAGGCTCAGTGTGACGTATCTGTTTAAATAAAGGTTGAATGAAAAAACAACAACAAGAGAAACCCTAACCCAAAAATAGCTAAATACGTGAATAACATTAAAAATAGCAAAGTACTACTTAAAAGCTGAATATAGCAAGAGCTAGCTAAAATTCACAAAACGTAACTTAAAGCTGCACTATGTAACTTTGTAGTGCAGTCTGTAACTTTTCTAAAAATATATTTTTAACATATTTCTTCACTCTGTCACTATCTACTGACAGACTGATGTTAGACAAAGTAATCTCTGAAAAAAACTATAGTCCCCTTGCTTCTCTATCAGCATTTATAAAAACACTAAAAACACAGAGTGACCCGGACAATGACCAGCCAATAAAAACAGAGTTGTTTGTCACGCCCCAACCCACGCCCCCGCCTGTCCCAGCCCCAGCGCCGCGCACGTTCTCATTCAAAGGATTGCAAAGCGATGCAGGACTGTTTTGTATGTGACACAAATGTATTAAATATCCCTTCTTCATCCCAGAGCTGGACTTTTCTTTTGTTTTTTTGCCAAAAGTCAAGTGATCGCTTCATCCTTCACTGACAGGAATGAGGAAATGGATTTGTCACGAGCGAAAAAAAACTCATGTCCAACGTGGCTGCGTGAAGCTCTGCTGATTTCAGGGTGTTTTTGTGTTGCTGGACCAGTGCTTCATGGTTTTATTTTATTTTTTAGAACATTTTATTAACATATAATCACAGAACTTCGCAGCGCTGAGACGGGACATGTAGAGGAGGCGGAGCATTCCAGGCTGCAGCGCGAGCGAGTTGGAGCTGAGTCATATATGGCTCTGAGGGGGGGGGAGCAGAATGCTTTTCCCTGCTGAAAATATTTCTAAGTCTTGCGCACAACAGAAAGTTACACATAGCACCTTTAAAAGCTAAAGTTGAAAATGTAAAGATATGTACATGATATGTAAACATATCATGTGTTGATAAACATGTCATGTGTTGGTAAACGTGTCATGTGTTTTGTTAAGCTGCAGCTTTTTGTACTCATTCTCTCTCCTGGATGACTGTAACTACATATTTACGTTGTATTGGTGAAAATTGATGCAATGTTAATAAACCTTCTTGTATCTTGTATCTTGTATCTTGTAAAGCTAAAATCTAAAAGCAGCTAAAGGCTAGATAAAAGCTAAAAACAGCAAAAGGCTAGATTGAAATTTTATGTAGTTAAACCCTAGCTAAAAGTTAAAATTAGCCAAGGCCTAGCTAGAAGCTAAAAGTAGCAAAGCTAGAAATTTAAAGTAGTTAAACTCTGTCTAAAAGATAAAAGTAGCTAAGGGCTAGCTAGAAGCTAAAAGTCGAAAAAGGCTAGCCAGAAATTAAAAGTGGCTAAACACTAGCTAAAAGATAAAATTAGCCAAGGCCTAGCTAGAAGTGAA
The DNA here is from genome assembly GCA_038048925.1 of Garcialebias charrua. Taxonomy (NCBI): domain Eukaryota; kingdom Metazoa; phylum Chordata; class Actinopteri; order Cyprinodontiformes; family Rivulidae; genus Garcialebias; species Garcialebias charrua. Next base: position 6,172 of record JBBPBX010101059.1, read on the forward strand.
AAGTAGCAAAAGCTAGCTAGAATTTTAAAGTAGCTAAACTCTGTCTAAAAGATAAAAGTAGCAACGGGCTAATATGGGCTAGTTAGAAGCTAAAAGTAGCAAAATACTTACTAAAACTAGCTAAATGCTAGCTAAAACAAAAAAGTAACAAAACCTTGAGAAAAGTATAAAAATAGCCTACTGTAAATAAAAGCTAGAAATATAAGAATACATGAATATGCTGAGTCAGCGTTCATTCAGTAAAAGTGGCTCTAATTTGAAAAAAATATTTTTCCTGAACTATCACGTGTTAGAGCTCCAATTTAACAAAACAACAAACGTCTGAGGTTGAAATGAGAAAATGTTGTCTTGTCCTTTGACGTCAAAAGACTGTTTGGTTTTGTGCTTGGATCACAGAAACCGTACAAAACAATACATTTTAAGTAAACCTCGTTTCATCTTTCAGTAGTCGTTCATTTTTCTTGTTTCCTGTTTGCTTCTCTCACGTTTGAATTTTCTTCCTCCATCTTCCCCCTGGAGACCGGCCTCCCTCTGAAGCCTCCTCTGGCCCACAAAGCCACCCTTCTACACTTTAAAATTAGCACCGTGACTCGTGCTGTGGAGGTCGTCCCGAGGAGAGAGATTTTCTCGGCTCGTGTCTGAATCCGCCGGTTCTGTTAGGACTGATTTGGCTCGGCCGGGCTTCTAGCTATGAGAGGAGCAGTTGTGATGCTCCGCCGTGAGCTTCCCGTAAGCAGCGCTGAGTAGCTTTATTCAAAGCGCAGCTGTAAAAAGTCCAAAAAAAGATCAAATCGACCCGGAGGAAACGAGGCAGGACGGCTGGGGTCCTGCGCGGCGGTGAGGGCAACCTGGGACACGGAAAAGGCATAAAATAAACACGTTTTCAAACATCAGGAGAATTTATGTGTTTGTTGAGCTAACATTACGGAATCATAACAGAGCAAGTCTTCAAATCTGGAAAAGGATGTTGGACAGATAAATAAAAAGGTTAATTATAGCACTGGACCGTTTAAAAACACGTAAAGAAGATACACAGCTGAAATCTGAGGAGAATGTGTAATTACTTCATGAACCGCAGAAGAGATGAACGTAGCTGCAGCGTCATCGCTGCAGGCGTTGGTTCTGGAAGCAGAAGTCCCGTGCAGGAGGTGAATCTCCTCGCCTGTTGCACAGAAAGTCTCAGCTTTAATTACCGCCTGATGCTAAAAGATGCTAAGTTTTATTGCGCCTACGTGTGTTATGTGAGCAAAATATCTCGTGAGTCTATTGGCATCAGAAGCATTTTTAATGTGTGTGTGTGTCTGTGTGTGCGTGTGTGGGGGGCGCACTGGTGGTGGGGGAGCCTTGGGGGTCCTCCCCCCAAAAAAGTTGAATAAATTAGATGTCATTTCCTGCATTCTGGTATATTTTAACAGGTTGTTAAATATTTACGTTTACCTATGTAAGTAAACGCTTGATTCAATAACTATTTTAGAGAGTGTAGGGGCAAGCAACAACGCCCCCCCCCGCCAAGCACACACACACAGCTGCTGGGACTAATGTAGCGCTAAGCTAGTGGAGCGCAATACAGATGCGCTAGCTAAGTTGTTACAGATGTAGAGCTCCGTTTCTTTTGCGCATGCTATCCCCCCACCCCCGGTCAACAACTGCCGGCACTAACGTGGCGCTAAGCTAACACGTAACACAAAGGTGTCTCCCCCTCTTCCCCCGCCCTACAAATAAAAAAACAGCGGGTTCGAATGTTGTCAGTCCATACAATGGGCGCTATCATCTGTTATCATCCCCATATATAGCGGCAAAACTGTCCAATCTACCGTACTAGCATGTTTAAAGGACATGACCCACCATGTTTTCAAATTGCATCGCCATTAATATTTAGTAGTTAATTAAATAATAAAACAGGAGCGTTTATTTATATTGTCGAGAAATAACGCTAAATGTGTTATTTCATGATTTATAGCAGATTTTAGCAGCAGCTCCAGGAAAATCTGCCCCTCTCCATATATGGGCATTGACGTCACTGAAGTATCCGCCTTGAATGCATGTGGAGTTATAACAAGCATGCATCAACGTAGCTTCATTTTTTCTGACCAGAGTAGTTACGAATACAACTAATAAAAACGATGTGTTGCCTAGTTCTAACCCTTTAACCACAGCGGTGTTATATCTTATTAAAAAGTTCTAAAATTTCTGTTTATGAGCATAAAGAACAATGCTCCGTGCTGCATCATATTATAAACAGGTAGGCTAGTCCTCGGGTTACGACGGTCTCGAGTTACGACATTTTGTGGTTATGGCGCATATCCCATAAAAATATTTTTTTCTTTTGGAAAGCAGAGTTACGCAGTTTCTGGTTTCCGGTTTTACGTTGTAAAAGTAGCGGTGAAGGAATACTACACTGTACTCTCTAAAAAAGCTAAGTCTGGTCCTCTGGACATTCAAAAAACAAAACAAAACTGTACTGTGAACACGGTTTTACGTCGTAAGCGAATAGAGAATACGGAGGATGGACCGAGCTGGACGGCGGTTTTACGTCGTAAATGAATGGAGAATACGGAGGATGGACCGAGGTGGACGGTGTCACCAGCATCCAAGTAGGCTATTAACTGTTTTTACTCTTCATTATGGCTCCCAAATGTATGTGTTTTTTTGATAATTATGTAGGGTACTGTGTTAGGATAGGCTAAGTGCTTGGTAAAATACAGTACTGTACATGTATATGGTGCAGTATGTAGGCCTACGTATATTTTGACTTACGTCGAAAATCGGTTTACGACGCCGTGTAGGAATGGATCTACGTCGTAAGTCGAGGACTACCTGTATTTCATGTGTAATTTACTACATTTTTCACTTAGTTCTCTCTGTGCTGATGCTTTGTTTCACCTCTTTTCCTTCCAGTACTTCTGAAAATAATAATAATAATAATAATAATAATAAATTCAATTTATACCGCACTTTTCATTAATAAAAATCTCAAAGTGCTAGGATACCTCAAAGACATTAAGCAAATTAGACGGCATTACAAATGATGCCTGATGCTGGACTCAAAATGAACAAAGCGACGCGCTCCTCGTCTTTTCGGCGTCTCGTTCACTGCAGAGACTCTCGGACTGAAGGTGTCTTCACGCCAGAGCTTCAGGGGCCACTTCAGACAATCTTCTCTCTCTGGAAGGTGAAGAACAAAACACCTGTAGTTCTTGGTCAGTGTTTCACAATTAAATGCAACAGACAGAACCATTTCAGGTGAAAGGAGCTCTTCGGGCCTTCGTTGGTGATCTTTGTTTGGCACCGATGACATCACAGAAAATGCTGATGAGTTTTATCCATCTTTTACAATCCTTAAAAAATTAGTGTGATTTTTTTTTTCTTTAAATGCAAGAGTCTTAAAATAAGCATATTTTTTTTAAAAATGATTTTTATTTATTTACGTAAACAGTCTTCATTTAGCCGTGAACTTTGAAAACTCCACGTCCTCCCAAGATTTACATTATCGCCCAACGGTTGACTTTCAGCAAATTCAAAACTGCACTGTCCAGATCATCAGTTCATTCTAATTTACAGTAAATAACCTGCAATGTTTCTTACAATAAATAACAAATGGCACTGAATCAAGTTAGTTTTTCAATAAATAACCTTTTATCTGAGACCTGGTTTCGGCAAAGTGACACAGAGACGAGGGACGAAAACACTCGGACACGGATCAGCAGAGGGGGTGGGCCCGAGCCTGCAGAACAGCCCTGCATCCTGGTGCAACGTCAGACTCTTTAAGTCCTTCCTGGAACCTGTGAGGATTTTCACAGCACTAACTGTGTACTCATGCATGAGTCACACACACACACATCAGCAGCCTCCCCC
>JBBPBX010101060.1:0-12258 GCA_038048925.1 Garcialebias charrua
TTGCTGAGAGACACTTCGGCATGTGACTGCTGTTGGATTCGAACCCCCAACTCTTGCATTGGAGGACAACTGCTCTAACCACTGAGCCACAGCCACACACTGAAGTGTATATAGGTTAGAGAGTGATCGTCTGTAACACGTAATTTCAATGCAAACCCTTTCCTGCGTTGTCTTTATTCAATGTTGTTTTTATCCACAGCTTGGAGACTTTTACTTGGAGCTTCACTGGGACTTCCAGAGTTGGGGTGAGTCAAAGGCTGATTATTCTGTCCTACAGTAGTTAGAGTGACAGATATATATATATATACTGTAGACAGGTGTTCACATCTCTCTGTTGGTATATGAGATTACATCCAGGCAGGAATCGATGGAAAAATTCAGTCAGTAGCCCATTTCAGGCATCACTTTTCAACTACACTGTTTCCACTCGGCTTATTCATCAATGTTGGTTTGTTTTGTGTAATATGGCACTGTGCTGCCTCTGTTTGGCCTGTGTGAGTTACAAAAGGGAACTGGGCTAGTGTTTGTCTGCCTACCAAGCATCATAAAGACATGACCACTGATCATGTACTAAACATTACTCCTCCTGCTGGACATGAAATGACAAATCGGCCTTCATTGTGGTCTTTCTCTAGCAACAAATCGGCCTTCATTGTGGTCTTTCTCTAACAATAAATTGCTTTCAGTTAAATGTTATTTTGGTTGAATTAAATAATTCAGTCTCTGTCTGCACAGGTCCACCCCAGGACGGACTGCTATAAGTTTTTTGTGAATTATTGCCAAATAGAAAATTATTGAGTAGGGCTGGACGATATGGCCAAAACTTTTATCACGATATATTCCTTAATTTCGGTCGATAATGATATAATTCCGATATTGATATAAACACTATAAAAGCCTCATAAAAACTGTACAAACTGTACAAATAAATTAATGTTCACCTTTTATTTGTATTTAGTAGGTATGCATGATATGATTGGCATGGTATTGGTATCGGCCGATATTAGCGTTAAAGTTCAAAATCGCACATCGGCCATTCCATTAAAATAAGTCACTGATACAAAAGGCGCTGTTTTTGCCTGCAGCGGCAACACAACGTGATGACGTCACTTGTGCCTGCCCGATCTCACGACGAAGAGGAAAATTCAAAAATGTCGGCGGTGTGGAAGTTTTCTTTTTTGTTGGTGAGGAAGTCAGATTCCAAAGATTTGCGGACTACGTTGAGCCTCACTACATCGTCCCCAGTTGGAGATATTTTTCCGACGTAACGTTACCTAAGTTAAAAGCCGTCATTCCCGACGTCATTGAGAAGCTAATAGCTGATAGCACGACTTGTTTGGTGAGTTTTACCACAGACATTTGAACGTTGTGTTAGCTCTGTTAGCATGCTTAATTCTTACGGCACAATGGATAGACAAAAACTTTGAACTTAAAAAAGGCTGTCCTTCATGCACAGGAGTGCAGAGGATCCCACACTAGGAAACCAGAACAAGCCTCCACAAGTGAGACAGCATCGTAGGTGACCAACGCTAATAAATAACATAACACTTTTCATTTAATATACCGGTAAGTCTAAGTGCTATGCATATCATATGGCTGTTACTAAATATATGTCACCAGCTCTTACAGCTGTTGCACAATTTTTGTAGCACAGAGCCTAAACAAGAGGGCTATGCTCTGACAAAGGAACTTATATAAAATATTGGTATCGGCATCTGTTATCGGCCAAATACATTTTAACATATCGGCATGTAAGACATTAAGAATCTGTTGAAATCCAGGCAAAAACCAATGCTGATATGTTCCTGTTTTTAGTTTTTTACATTTGCCTTATAATCTATCTGTTTTGTGTTATTTATGTTGGTATTCTTTTGTTTTTGTTTTTTTATGTATAAGTTTAGAGGTTGTTAAAAAAGAGAGGTTGCACCCCACTAAATGTAATCTATGGACGGATGAAATAATCTTTGCTATTATAAAAATGGGAGCAGAAATAGTTAACAATCAGATATGAACAACATTAAATTCTGCACTTTTAATGTCAAGGGGATACATCACCCAATAAAACGGAAGAAAATATTAAGCTTTCTAAAAAAAGACAAGATACAAATTGCATTTCTTCAGGAAACCCATCTGGTGGATAAAGAGCACTTGAAACTCAAGCGAGAATGGGTAGGCCAGGTCTTTTATTCCTCCTTCTCCTCTAACAGCAGAGGGGTAGCCATTTTAATACATAGAGCAGTACCCTTTGTACCTGAGTCTTACAAACAGGACTCAGAAGGCAGATACATCCTTGTTCAAGGGTCCCTCTGGGGTACATCTATTACAATGATGAATATCTATGCTCCTAACCCACCGCCCCCATCATTCTGGACAGAGATAGCAGCTGAACTGGAGGAATATAAGAGCCCTCTAACGGTGTTGGGCGGTGATTTCAATTGTTGTTTAAATGAAAAGAAGGACAGGTCCACAGTAATAGCACAGAGAAAATCTAGTACAGGGACGCCACTGATGAAAATGTTAAATTATACATCACTGACAGATGTATGGAGAACCCTAAATCCACTAGATAGGGATTTTACTTTCTATTCTAACCCACACAATTCCTATTCAAGAATAGATTTTTTCTTTATACCTCCTCAGATTATGGGACAAGTTACTACATGCTCTATAGCAGGGGTGTCAAACTCATTTTCACCGAGGGCCACATCGGCATAATGGCTGACCTTGAAGGGCCAGATGTAACTTATAAATGTAACTAAATGTAATCTAATGTAATGTAAAATAAATGTAACTACCGTACTCCTTAATGTTGAATAACTTATTTATTATAACTTATTTAACTGACAATTACAGTTGCATAGAAAACATCTGTTTGCTTGTTGCTCTAACATAAATCATTTTAAAATTTGTCAGCTTATGAAAACCCACATAACTCCATTAATGAAGGATGAAATTGTCCAAGTTAATTAAAAAATAACATAAAACTGAGCTGCAAAGAACATGTATGACACATGTAGCATCTCACCCAAAAAGGCTACACACAGCCTTGCATCCATCTGTGAATGACAACAATTTGTGTGCATACACATACCAAAATAAAGGTTGACTCAGTTCACAACTATATTACCGTACTCAAGTTGTTTGGTTAGTCTTTGATGAGGAGATGCTGCCTGTCCTTGAACACACCAAGTGGATTCTCGCTCTATGATTGATCATGTTCTGAAAATGATAAACACAAAACAAAATGCAAACACAATCATTAAATTGAACACAGTTGAAATTTTCTTCTTCTTTGTTGAATTACATTTTATTATATTTTAATTAATCTAAAAAAGCTAAGTCTGGTCCTCTGGACATTTAAAAAACAAAACAAAACTTCATCTTTCAGGGATGAAGATGTTCATATCCTTGATAGAGAGGAACAATGCTTTGAGAGACGAGTAAAAGAGGCCATCTTTGTGAAAAGAAACCATCCAAGGAAGGGGAACATATTATTTTAGGTGGCTGAAATAATCACCTGTTTTTTGTTTTGTTTTTTTGAATGTCCAGAGGACCACACTTAGCTTTTTTAGATTTTTCTACCTGGATTATTGAGAATGCATCAGGATATATTTGAATTAAATTTTAAGAAAATGCTAACCTGACAAACAGGAAAGTGGACAAGATTGTCCTGTTTCACTTGCCACATCCATAAGTCCAATTTTCGCAGGAAAGCCGTGATCGCGTCGGACATCTGCGTGATGACTTGTTAGCGTCCCTGCAGCTTCTGATTCAGCTGGGCGAGATGGTCGGTCATGTCGCACAACACAGCAAAGTCACACAGCCACTTTGAAGCTAGCTTTCACTGCAGCCTCGTTTTTGGCTGTGGGTTTCATGAACAAACTCTGCTGCGACTGCAGTTTGCCTTTTAATTCTTGGCAGAATGTGTTGCTTTTCAAGGCTAGCTTTAGCGTACTTAGCTCCGTGTTTGGTTTCAAAACCGACACCGCCTCGTAACACAAAAGACATACCGGTCTTTCTCCTGGAAGCACAAATAAGTATTCGCCTTCCCATCTTTCTAGAAACTTCCGTCTGTATCAACTTTTCTCTTTCTGGACATGTTGGGATCATTATTTATATCTCAATTCCACTCGTTGGCATGAAGGTAGAAACACTGCCTCGGCTACCGTAGTCGAAAGGCATTGTGGGAAAACCGTTGTCGAAAGGCATAGTGGGGGGGCTGCCGTAGTCGAAAGGCATTGTGGGAAATGTAGTTTTTGGTCAAAACTCGCTCGTATTAATTTTTAGACACTCAAAACTTTTTAATTAAGCTCTCGCGGGCCAGATTAAATGACATGGCGGGCCACATCTGGCCCGCGGGCCAAGAGTTTGACACATGTGCTCTATAGGGTCAATCCATATCAGTGACCATGCCCCAGTTTATATGCAATTATCAATTACTGATACTACAGCTGATAAACCAAAGTGGCGCTTCCCGTCATATTTACTTAATGATAAAAAATTTAAGGAGAAAATGGAAGTGGAAATAAAACAATTTTTTGAAATAAATGATATTAATGACACAAGTCCAGAGTTTCTCTGGGAAGCTACAAAAGGCTTATTTAAGAGGGTTCACAATTTCATATATGGCACATCATAAGAAAACACTACAGATGAAACAAAACAGATTGGAGATGGACCTAAAGCAGGCAGAAGCTATTCATAAATCCCAACCTACTAAAGTAAATCGAAGGTCAAAAGGTCAAAAGGTCAAGGAAAATGAGTTTGGACCCCAAACGCACAGCACGCAGTCAGGGTGACACGCTGATCAAGACCTGTGAGTTTCAGCCCTTTGCGACATTCCTAAGTGCCCCAACCGGCCCTCCCACCTCTAAAGGTCAAAAGGTCAGGTCAATATATAAATGCCCTTAATTCATAGAGGGAAGCAGCTAGAGACACAAAATTTTCAGGGTTACATAGGTACTCTGAGATGAAGACACCCTGAAAATTTGAAGTAGTTTGGTTGTTTCTGGAGGAAGTAATGAATGATTATAAACTACGGCCTTCTGAGGCGTTAACGAGTGCATTTTGGCCCACAGCTTCGCGTAGGAAAATCGTACATAGTCATGCCAGTTACCATTGGAAAGATCTGCTCAAGGGCTATTCAGAGAGACCTGTCTCACCACTGTGGGTGCTTTCTGGGAGCCACAAAACACCAAAACGTGGTTAAACTCGCGGGGCCTCCTGAGCACGTGCACGTGCACGTACGTGCACAAAGTTCTGCATAACTCTTCCTTAGTACTGGCTCTATAATTCTACCAAGTTTGGAGTTGATGGCTTATTCCTAAAGGAAGATATGAATTTTTTTAATTGTTAGGGCTCGAATTTTGAATCAGCCCTTATCATGGAGAAAAAATGAGTGCAAATTGGGTCACAGCTTTGCCTACAAAGGTCGTACAAAGTCATCCGAGGTACCGTTGGAAAGATCTGCTCAAGGGCTATTCAGAGAGCCCTGTCTCACCACTGTGGGTGCTTCCTGAGACCCTCAAAACCCCGAAATATGGTTAAAATCGCGGGGCCTCCTGCGCGCGTGCACGTGCACGTACGTGCACAGAATTCTGCATAACTCTTCCTTAGTACTGGCTCTATAACTGTACCAAGTTTTAAGAAGATACCTTTATCCTAACGGAAGTTATGACGTTTTTTACCAGTAGGCCTCAAATTTTTCATGAGGCGTTATTATAGAGAAAAAAATGAGTGCAAATTGGGTCACAGATTTGCCTAGGAAGGTCGTACAAAGTCATGCAAGGTACCGTTTGAAAGATCTGCTCAAGGGCTATTCAGAGAGACCTGTCTCACCACTGTGGGTGCTTCCTGAGACCCTCAAAACCCCGAAATGTGGTTAAACTCGCGGGGCCTCCTGCGCGCGTGCACGTGCACGTACGTGAACAAAATTCTGGATAACTCTTCCTTAGTACTGGCTCTATAACTGTACCAAGTTTTAAGAAGATACCTTTATCCTAAAGGGAGTTATGGATTTTTGAAACTTTTGAGGCCTTCTCTGGGAGTTGTGACAAGTGCCTTTCGCCTCACAGCTTCTCTTAGGAACCACCTACGAGGATGATCTTGATACCGACGTAAAGCTCTGATTAATACAAGTCCAACGAGCTCCCTCTCATTTCTGTACGTGCTTGCCATGACACCCGGCTTGCCGTAATTCACGGCCTCCATTGACTTAACATGTCTAATGTACGTGGTTACCGTGCACGCTGTGGTCAACGCACGGACACGAAACTGTGCACGCACCTTCAGGTGGTCATACTTAACATGTCCTGTGAATTTTAAGTAGTTAGCTTAATCCTGAAGAAAACTGAGTATAAGTCCTTATAGATTGGAAAATATGGTAATTGCGAACGAGCTCCTTAAGGTCAGATCTCGGCTTCCGAGGCACGTAGAAAGACGCGGCAGACGCCGATGGATTCGTCTAGAGTCCACGAACAACATGTTCTGATTTTGTGCACGTACGTGCACGGACGACCTCGTTTAGGGGGTTAACGAGCGCCTCGTCGGACACCAGGGGACAATTGTCCACAAGTCCCCAGCCGTTGGGCGTAGAGACCCCAAAATCGCAGTGTGGGATGCTGGAGAGACCCCGAATAAGAATCTGGTGTCATTTCATACCCAGCGGTTTTAGAAAAAAAAAATGTCCTCAAAACCCACCCAAAAGATGCTCTTAAGTACTAAAGACCTACAAAGCACTTTGAATGAAAATTTGGGAGCCGATCTGGGCAATCTTGATGCCGTTGGAAAGGTCTTTTTAAGACGAAGAGAATGAGCCCAAGCTTGTCTTGATGACCCCTTCCTCTGCCCCACAATTAACCCTCAAAATTGGAGCTGTAGGTCCATTGACTTACATTGCCCATTGACTTACATTGCGTTTAAGTCTGTGTTCATCGGGCTGCCACGGGCCACAGGAATTGACCAGAGCCACAAAACTATAGAAATGGGTAGAAACAGTTGTGCTTGAGAGATCCTGTGAATTTGGTGGTGCTAGATCAAAGTTAAGGTACCTTAATTAACTTTTGAACAAGAGGAGGCCTGTGGACAATTCCCGCCCTTTTTTTTTACACATTCTGCAGCCTGTATCTCCAAGTAGGAAGCAAGGAACTGGACCAAATTTGCTGGAGATGTAGAACAGGATAGGCCGCATCTACCCTAAAAATTTGGGCTTCCTACGAGCACCGTAAGACCCCCAAACGGCCCCGCAAAGGCCGGTCAGGTGTATTTTTTGTGAAAAATAGTGTTGCAGAAAAAAAATCATAACTCAGGATCCCAAAGTCCTGAAGTCTCCAGATTTGAATCACATGTACAAGGAGTAAGCCCTAAAAGAGTGTGAGAATTTTGTGTACATACGTGCACGGGAAGGGGTCCAAATTTACAAAATATGTTCAGAAAGTGCAGTTTTTTGGGGCCAAAACTGTTTAAGTTCCTAACTCGGGGCCAAAAGGGTTTAGGGACCCCAGATTTGAGGTGTCAACATTGGGGGGAGGGCAGAACACATCCATCTTGTCAATTTTTTCATAACTGTTTTTTCATGATTCCAACGTTGGGTCACGAATGGGGTAAGGTTCGGATTCCGACAGAGTGTTTTGCAAGGTTCTGATGACTATCCCAATTCATTTTTTTTAGAGAGGTGTTAGGAGGCTAATTTTTGAGTATGTTGTTCTCGGGCTCAAGCCGAACGTGTGGGACTTGGTCCCGTGCGCCTCGGGCCCCTGGGTCCCCCGTAGCGGCCCCCCAAAAGCTGGAGAAACCCTAAAAATCTAGGGTTGACATTTTTTGAACCGTCGGTCCGATTTCCACCAAACATACATGGATCTTCACGTCTCGGGGCCCTGATTAACCATTTGAGGGCAGACCCTGTGATGCCCACCCACTGCTCCAGCCTAGAAGTGAGGATGTTGTGGTCGATGGTGTCAAAGGCCGATGTAAGGTCCAATAAGACAAGCAACACAGAATCACTTGCATCTGTGGCTGTAAAAATGTCATTAACCCTAGATGCTCAAAATCTCTTAAACTAAAAGTTTTTGCTCTTCCATATTCCAGGTATTCCTCATGAAACATGTTTGTGACTTCAAGCCATTTGAATTTTTTTAAATGTTTTTATACATTTTCAGAAATTGCAGTTTTTGTGTCACTACCCCAGTTTTGCATGAGTTGGGTCAAAAATGACCCCAAGCATTTCCAGTTTTGCATGAGTTGGGTCAAAAATGACCCCAAGCATTTCCTATAGAATCTCAAGGGTTTGCTTTGGGAACCTTTGATTCTTACCAACTGTGACTGTCAAGATACATTTTGTGTCTCATTTACACATCTGATACCTGCAGTCTCACCACTAGGAGGTCAGTTTGACACAGCAGCATACATGTAAAGTATTCTCTTCATTTACCAACTCCATGACTTTACTGATAGAATATCCTGTTGGTCAACAAAGTAGACACTCTTAGCTAACTACAAAATAATGTTAGTACTTAAGCTAGCTAACATTACACTAGCTTAGTAAGCCAGCTGATATTACTGGATTTGTTGGGTAGAAACTCACTGTATTCATAATTCCTTGTAACAAATGCAAACCTGTTGGATAACCTATTATATATTATTATATATATTATATTATATACATATTGTTTAAAAAATCTGTATGCCTCTTTTATGATTGTCTATTGTTGTTGCTGTTGTCCATTGTTGTCATAGTCCTTTGTTGAAACCAGGTCTCATGTTTGTCTGTTTTATGTTTTCTCATCTTAACTATCATGGCCATTTGGAGGACAGCGATACCCGAAGACCTTGCTCGAGATATGATCCTGAACGGATGGGATGAAGAACCCATCAGTGGTACTGACTCGGGATCTGGCATCTTGAATGTAGAGGATACAGATTATTGTCCACCTGGACATGTCAGGCTGTCTGGAAACCAACCTGCCTCTGCTGAACAAGATCAGTCAGACACGGAGGAGTCCTCTGAGTCCTCCAAAGAGGGAATGGATGTTGTGTCCAACAGAATGAGCCACAAGGGCTCTTACTAGGCAGAGTTATCTCCCACTCAGGCTAAAACACCAAGCCAGAATTTACTGAGAAGTCAGTCAGGGTCTGCACCTGGGTTTAGCACCATCTCTCAGCATGAAAGCTGTTTATCACTGATAGTATATTAGAAGGGCAGCACGGTGGCACAACTGGTGGAGCTGCTGCCTCTCAGCAAGCAGGTCCTAGGTTAAAATCCCGGTCCGAGGGCCTTCCTGGGTGGAGTTTGCATGTTCTCTCCTTGCATGCGTGGGTTTCCTCCGGGTACTCTGGTTTTCTCCCACAGATCAAAAACATGCATGTTAGGCTGATTGGTAACTCTGAATTGTCTCTAGGTGTGAGTGAGAGAGTGAATGGTTGTTTGTCTCTATGTGGCCCTGTGATGGACTTGCGACCTGTCCAGGGTGTACCCCGCCCCTCGCACAGTGATTGCTGGACATGGGCACTGGCGACCCCGTGATCCAAAAATGGAAGAAGCGGGTAAAAGATAATGGATGGATGGATAGTATATTAGAAGAGGTGTTGACATGAACAAACATGGAGGGAAGAAGAGTCATAACAAGCAGAGGAAAAGAGTGGAAAAATCTAAGCAAACAGGAGCTCATGGCCTTCATTGGAGTGACCATTCTTGCAGGAAGTGAGAAGAACTGGAATGTACCAATATGTGTGCTCTTTGGGAGTCTTCTACACAACCCAAGGTACCCTGAACCTACCAACCTACATCACTGAAACAACTGGAAGATGTGGAGTGACAAAAGTTGCAAACAAGTACAGGAGAGAGACACAGAGGGCCAACAGAAGAGAGAGGTGCCAGATGTGTCCAAGAAACAAAAATAGCAAAGCCACCATTTGGTGCAGGAAATGCAGTACTACAGTGTGCAATGGTCACAACCAAAAGCAAATAGTTTGTGACAACTTCACACAGTGAATAGAGAAAATATGTTTGTGTGGGCACATGTGAGTGTACAATGTTCTGGTTGTATGCTCATTCTCTTTTTTGTCCTTCAGACAGATGGACATTCTAGTAATAATTTTTGAAGATTTTTGATGTTATTTCGTGTGAAAATTTGTTATAAAAAGTTAAGAATAAACATATTAAATGTAAAATCAGTCTTTTGTTGACCAAAATATAATAACAAAATATAATAAATATAACTGCCTTTAACCAAAATTAAAGACACAATTTAAATTCATTGCAAAAACCCATTGATTCTAATTGGGGTCATTTTTGACCCCACTCATGGAAGAATGTAGGTATTGGTCGTTCATGCATCTAAGGGTTAAAGACCTTCAGTAGAGCAGTTTCAGTGCTATGGAGAGATTTGAAGCCGGATTGAAACAACTCTGGGATGGTGTGGTCGTCCAGGAAACATTTCAACTGAGACTCAACAATTTTTTCCAGTAGTTTGGAAATGAATGGGAGTCTGGAGACAGGCCGGAAGTTGGACACCACCGAGGGGTCAAGGTTAGGTTTTTTCAGTAGAGGCTGGACAGCAGCATGTTAAAAAGTTTTTGGGACCACACCTGAGCATAAACTGCTGTTCACAATAGTGAGAATAGAAGGACCCAGTGTAGGGAAAACCTCCTTTAGTAGTCGAGGGGGAACCACATCAGAGGGGGAGCCAGACGGCTTCGTGCTGCACATGACCTGCTCCAATGTGGACCGAGTGATGGGCTCAAATTGGTCAAACACAGCTACACACTGAGATGGGATGAATGGAACATGAGCTGGTGGAGAAATGAGTGCCCGGGTGTTCGCAACTTTTTCTAAAAAGAAATGATGGAATTTTTCACACAGTTCAGATGAGGCTTCCAGAGGTGAAGGCTCACTGAGGTGCAGAACTGTGTTCAGGGTGGAGAAAAGAACTCGGGGGTTGTGGTGTTGTGTCCTTGGGCAAGACACTTAACCCTGAGTTGCTCCCGGTAGGACTGGAAAGCACCTTGCATGGTAGTCTGCCGCCACCGGTTTATGAATGTGTGTAGCATTCAATATATGTGTAGCACTTTGAGATTTTCAGTAATGAAAAGTGCGTTATAAATTGAATTAATTATTATTATTAATTGTGGGAGTTGGAGACAATTATGTCAGAAAAGAATTTGGATTTAGCAGCTTTAACAGTTTTCTGATAGTGACGCCAGCTCTGCCTTAATATCTGAAACAAAACCTGCAGCTTGTCTTTCCTCCACTTTCGTTCAAATCTGCGACACTGCTGTCTAGCGGCTCGAGCGACGTCATTTAGCCACGGCTCGGATCTAAGTTTAGTTTTTCGGGTTTTCAGGGAAGAAATACAGTCCAGAACATTTAAACAGATGGAGTCAAACTGAGAGATTAACTCCTCTGTGGCTGTGGTGGTTCTACACACGGGCCCGCATGGGCCCGTGCCCGTGTAAGATGGACCCTGGCCCGCCCTGTGGCCCGCCCTCCGAACAGAAGCGGAACCAATGCTCATGGCACATACCGATGCCAGCCTTGTTTACGTATCGATCCAACCCATGATGCACGTTGGCTTCAAACTATGGAATGGATTTCCTGAACGGAGGCGTGTCTCATGAACCCAGAGTAACAAGACCCGCCTCGCATTCAGGAAATCCAGTTCATAGTTTGCAGGCAGCTACAAGCGTGAGGGGCTGACTGAGTACTCTGTTGGGTTTGTTTTGGCATCGTTTTGAAAGAGCGGGTCGTTTGTTTATGGATTGTTTACATGGAGCTAGACGCTTGTTTCTGTCGCAAGATCGGACAACACTGGTGAGTAGCATGCTAGCAGCTAGCCGACTTTTCATCGTAACATGTGCGTTGTGTGGAAATATTTTACACTCAACATTGCAAGACAACAACGTTCAATGTTTGCAGAGCTATATAAACACATCTGCGTCACATTAAACCGTGGTCAAGTTAGTTTTACGCCGGACATTCCATTGAGCTCAGGGCTTCAGCCAGCGGTGTGTTTTTCTTTTTCATCCCGGGTTGGGCGCTCTGATTACGGCAGCTGTTTCAGCTTCCGCCTGGGAGCTCCGTGGCTTCGCATCATATCATAATACACAGTGGCGGATCTACCATTCAGGCGAATGAGGCCATTGCCTGGGGTCCCCAACCAGCAGGGGCCTCCAATCAGCAGGGGCCCCAGCCGTCACCTACATCCCTAACATTGCTCCTGCTTGTTAATGTACGTTTAACATAAAAATAATAATAGTTACGAT
>JBBPBX010101062.1:0-12258 GCA_038048925.1 Garcialebias charrua
TCATTTTGGCCAATCACAACCTCAGGATAGACAGGGGGAGGAGACGACAGGACAAGCGAAATCTGTAAAAAAAATAAAAACAAACTGCAGCGCGACAGAGCGCGAGGGAAGCGGAAGTAACTCCTCCGTGTGGGTAAAGTTAATATTTTTATACATGCAGTGGAGTGTAACCATTGTTTAGTAAAATGGCATGTTGTGTTACAAATAAAACTAAATAAAAATTAACAAAATAACAGTCAATTGCACCCCTAAAGTCACTGTGATAAATTGTCACATTAATTTCATTATCTTAGCCACAGGAGTGAGTTTAAAAACAGGATGATGTCTATATGAACTAGTTGAATGAGGTGTCTCTAAAATATCCTGATTCATGATCAATAATAATTTAAAAAAAATTTTAATCTGTCCACAGGACCTGACTTTATTTTGTTAGATGTCTCTAAAATAGTTAGTGAATCATGTTTACATGTAGGTAAACATAGATGTTTAACAACTTGTTAAAATACACCAGAATGCAGGAAATGGCATCTACTTTATTCAAAATTTCTGGCAAAACATCTTCACCAGCATATTTAAGAAACTAGTTTTTACTGTTAGTAAGTAAGTTTTATTTATATAGCACATTTCACAGACATGAGAGTCACATAGTGCTTTACAAAAGGAAAAATAAAATCACAGAAGTACTATACAGAAAGGTAAAACATAACAAACTCTAAAATCAATGTACAAAATTAACCAAAAGCCTGTCTGAAGAGATAAGTCTTAAGTTTTTAATGCATCTGTTGACTCGGAGCAGCGCATTGTTAGCAAAATGTTCTGCTGTATTTGACTTGCTGCTGTTGTTGGTTGTTAATTTTTTGGTTGACACAATCTTTCCTATTTATGTCCTCATTAAATTAGGTTAGTAAATGACTTTTACCTGAAGCATGTTAAAAAATTACAAAATCTTTCGGGGGGGGGGTTGGCGCAACGTTTGTCACCTTTTTCATCCCTTCTGAGTTTGCAGGTATAATAATAATAATAATAATTGTCTAATCTTGTCATCTGCGTATGTTTCCCATACACAGACGAAATTCGTCTCTGCATTTAACCCAACCACCTACCAGGCGGTGCAGTGAGCAGCCATAGAAGGCGCTCGGGGAGCTGGAGAAATAGGTGTGCACTCATAGACACCCCAAGATGTGTAGTGGCCGGGACGCGAACCCGCGTCCTTCGGGTCCCAAGTCAAACGCCCTAACCACTACACCATCTTATGCATATTATTATGACATTAGGGAGGGTACCGGCACTTATTTTTTTCCACTTAAAGCACTGACTTTACCATAGCTTGATAATGTCCCGGCGCTGAAGGCATGTCTGGAAGAGGTTCTTATACCCAGGCAGAGTAGTCCTCTAAACCAGGAACAGGTGTGGCTGATTAAGATGGTTGCCGCTGATTGGAGAGAGAATGGCTGGTGGACCTAGAACTCCCACAAGCCTGAATTGTGAGCAGATGGGTATATGAATAGAATGCAGCAGCTTTAATCGGGTCCCGGAGGTCACTGGTGCCTATATCCAGCAGTCAGTGTGCGAGAGGCAGGGGACACCCTGGACATGTCTCCAGTCCATCACAAATAATTCAAAATACAAACGTAAACAAAGATTTCAGCATAAACATTTAACTCAAAATAAAATAGACTTCAAAATCATATTGCATTCATCCATGTTTCAAATGTGTATGGAGGGATTTTGTTTAAAAGATTTGTTTGGTAAATCTTTTCAACAAAAGCCATCTATCCATCCATCATCTTTACCCGCTTTATCCTTATCGGGTCCTGGAGGTCACTGGTTCAGGTCAGATTTCTTCTTCTTTCTGCCACCTTTCATTTTATGTGTTCTTTCATATACTATGAGATATGGTTTTATTTTCTTTATCTTCTGGGTTTTAATGTAAAAAAAAATAACGTAAACTTTTTTTTTTTTTTCAAAATCGATTTTGGGGCTTTTAGAATCAATTCTGAATCGCCAGGACTAAGAAAATTGATTCTTTCAAAAATCTATTTTTTCCTGCACCCCTAATATAAACACAGAACACCGCTGCGGCTAGAGCTGCCAGCTCTCGCTTTATTTCTCCCGACCTGTCAATCAATTCAGTAGGCGTGTCAGCAAATGACCAATCAGCGACCTCAATTTGTCCTGTAGGTAAATGCTCCTTGTCTGTGGAGCTGCGCTGCAGCTGCTGGGTGGATACTCGAGTATTTCGTGCCACCTTCCTTTCTTTCGGTTTCTTAAAGCTAATAAGAGGCAAACGATCTCTTCTTCCTCATCATCTGTTGATGACATGGCTGAAAGAATAGCAGGAATGACGAAATTAAGGAAATGACGTCAAGAATTTGGTGCAAAAATGCAAGAATGTACGCGAGAATGTATGCTAGTATAGGGCTGAACTCTCTGCGTACAGTACGCACATATCGACACGCGTACAGTACACACGTACCGACATGCGTACGGACGTACGCAGAGCTATACTTGGGGCTTTAGTATACGAAGCTGCAGCTAGGGCTGCAACTAACGATTATTTCAATAATCGATTAATCGGCCGATTATTTTTTCGATTCATCGATGAATCGGCAAAAAAAAAAAAAAAGGAAACAAGTTTTAATTATCACCTCTTTATTCCAAAATTTGACTGACATATCAAATCGCACAAAAAACAGGTTGCTACTTGACTATTCTGTTAGTAAAATATTGAATAATTAAAAAATAAAGTTAGTCAGCTTCAATAAAAAATAAATGTACACAAACATATATACAAATGTATGATTTATACCTGCACAAAATGTAGCTACTTTGTAAAATGTGTTTTTGAGGGACAAGTGTAACCTGGATTAAAGGTGTGGATTGTTTTAACCTGGATGGGGCAGCTGTGGCTGAGTTGTTAGAGCAGTCGTCCTCCAATGCAAGAGTTGGGGGTTGGAATCCACCAGCAGTCACATGCCTAAGTGTCCATGGGCAAGACACTGAACCCCATGTTTGTGCCCCATTGGTGTATGAATGTGAGCTAAAGCTCGGATTTGTCTCTTTAGAATGATTTGTTCTTTGTAATCTAGTAGAGTGCTGTATGAATGGGTAAATGAGGACATGTAGTGCTTTACACTACTATAAACAGTGTAAAGCACTTTGAGTATCAATTAGATAGAAAGGTGCTATATAACCCCGGAATTACACTACATGCGTTACGGCCCCGCCCCGCTCCGGTCCGACCTCCGCAGCAAATACGCACCCATTATAATCAATGACAGAATTTACACTGGCTCCGCACGGCGGCGG
This sequence comes from Garcialebias charrua, assembly GCA_038048925.1. Classification (NCBI taxonomy): domain Eukaryota; kingdom Metazoa; phylum Chordata; class Actinopteri; order Cyprinodontiformes; family Rivulidae; genus Garcialebias; species Garcialebias charrua. Next base: position 3,310 of record JBBPBX010101062.1, read on the forward strand.
CGAGCTGCGGAGAGCGGACGGCAGTCCGTCAAAATTAGAAATTTTTCTATTTCTGCCGGATGACGGAGCTGTGCCGGAGTCAACTTTTGAAGATTACGTCGCACCAACAGGAAAAGGAACGAGCACAACTTCCGTATTTACAAAATAAAATCACCACGGGCGGACTAATCCTAGCTCTATACGGATTTATTTGTACAAAAATGCTGTCAAACTATCAATTATGACTATTCTATGACTAAACTATTATATTTATGACTATGACTACACCTAATAACGCAATACAAAAATAAATAAATAAAAAAGTATTTTATTCTGAAATGTAAACATCACTTCCTGTTGCTCAAACCATGTAGCTCATTTACGAGAGAAGATCAAGGCAGCAGTCTCTCTACAGTTGTTCTCCTTCTTTCCACCGAATGAATTGTTTTGTTCTGACTTACTTATTTATCACTTGATTTATCGCGCGATCTCGCACGTGTCTTGGAGCGGCGCATCCAGGCGGACCTGAGCGGAGCGGAGGCAGTGGGAATTGGACTCGTTCAGCTGCGACCTGCGGACCGGAGCGGGGCGGAGCCGCGTGCAGTGTAATTCCGGGGTAAGAACAGTCCATTTACCATTTCAAGTGTGGATCATTGTAACCTGGGTTAAAAGTGGGCATCATGGCAGTGAAGCCTTCGTCTTCAACCATCGACAGAGGCCTCATGTCAGTGACGTTCATGTAAGGATCTTTCAGTCTCTGCTGCTTGCTGTGGTGTGCATGATGTCTGTCCATCATGAAGGCTGTCATTGTTGTTGTTTTCTGGAATGAGAGAGAGTTTATATGTATTATATCATAATTTACAGTAACTCAAGAAATGCCTTGTTTCACTTGGTTAAACACACAAGCACACACACACACACACACACACACACACACACACACACACACACACACACACACACACAAATATAAAATACTAATTACACACACTTGAGTAGATGAATAAATTACTGTAATTCCTGTTTAAATGCAATTCATCCTTCCATACAATGCAGTGACTTCAGACTTTGCCAGCAAATTAAAAGTTGAAGCTAAATCATTAAATTATCACCATCTTTGTGTTAGATTTATTTATAAAACACATTTAAACACTGCTTGTATCGTTACATGAAGCGTCGAGCTCCCACACGTTAGAGGACTTATTTACAGTTTTCTCTGCGTCGCGTCAGTCATTTGTAAAATAGACTTTGAAAACAGTCTCTGCTCTGTTTCCTCCTCCCTCCTCGCTCTGTTCAGCAGCCACACACACGCAGCACGCTGACGCTGCTGAGTTTTTTTTCTTCTAACTTTATTCAGTCAGCCAGCTTTGACAAAGCTTTACCGGTGAACAAAACGGCTCCGCGGCGCCGTGAAAGATGCATAATCGCGCGACACAACGAATCGATGATGAAATTCGTTGCCAACACTTTTAAAAATCGATTTTTATCGATTTTATCGATTCGTTGTTGCAGCCCTAAGCTGATTATCAGCGCGGCCATCTTATTCCTTATCAGAATGATAATCTTAGATATGAAAAAGTAGAAGAACCATGACGGTAAATAGTGTTATTACAAAAAAGATCTTTCACATCTTGTCTTTCAGTACACGATTTGAGACATAAAAAAACTCTACCAGCAAGCACAGTTAAAAACAGATTACATTTGCATTTGAGGTCGAGGTGGTGAGATTTGTCCATGAGCTTTTTTCAGATCAGCCACAGTTCTGGTGATGTTGTTCAGCCAGCAGTTCTGATAAGCTTTCACAGAAATGTTGGGGGGATATATGCAGTTGTTGTCCTCGGTTAAGGCCCCAATATACCTGTTTCTTTTGCCTCACGCCGCTGGACTGGCGTGTAAGTAAGTAAGTAAGTAATGTTTATTTCTAGAGCGCTTATCACAGACATAAAATCACAAAGCGCTGTACAACAAAATCAATGGCAAAAGTATACACAGAATAAAACAAGCATAAAATCTACAAATATCAATCAATGCAAGATACAATAAAATCATGACATAAAAGCCTGAGCAAATAAAAGTGTTTTCAGTTGTTTTTTAAAAACCTCAACAGAGTCAGCAAAACGAAGCTGCAGGGGCAGACTATTCCAAAGCCTGGGGGCCACTGACTGAAAGGCCCTGTCCCCTTTAGTTTTCATCCGCGTACGTGGAACATCCAAGAAGTTCTGGGTCTGTGATCGTAGGTCACGGGCAGCAGAGTATTTAGTCAAAAGCTGACAAAGGTATACAGGAGCCTGGCCATTTAAAGCTCTGTACGTGAGCACAAGGACTTTAAAACGGATTCTAAACTCAACTGGGAGCCAGTGAAGTGAATGCAGAACTGGAGTGATGTGGCAGTATTTACTGGATCTAGTGAGAAGTCTGGCAGCTGCGTTCTGTATCACTTGTAGGCGTGATACAGAAGACTTGTCCAGGCAGGTAAAAAGGGCATTGCAGTAGTCTAGACGTGATGACACAAAAGCGTGAATAATGTTTTCCAGTTCAATTCTGGACACCATAGGTCGTATTTTAGAAATATGTGTGCAGCGCGCAGGCAGTTCATATATAGTTCTGTGCAAGCGCAGCTCTCTGCTCTCAGCTCCAGCAGCTGCAGCCGGGCGGAGCAGGACAAATTGAGGTCGCTGATTGGTCATTTGCTGACATGCGAGGCGCGCGCGCGTAGGCGTAGTAAAATTTGACCTTGGCGCGTTCACGCCCGTGATCAAAGGCTTTTGCCGCGGCGCTCCCACGGCACCGAGCGGCGTGAGGCAAAAGAAACAGGTATATTGGGGCCTTTACTCATGACCCAGGAGAAATTTGATTGCCAGCCCATTTTCCAAGGCTGGCGGGGAGTCAGATTCAGATAAGCTTGATTGTTGCTTTTCTTCAGGCAGACAGATTTTTTTCCCTGCAGCCTTGGAGTCCATCTGGACAATCCGGTTACAAAATGGCCTGATTTTGAGAATCCATTCCACTGATCCATGCTATGAGTCCCCCTCAAGGTCGAACCCACCATGCTGACGAGTCCCAGAAGCCGCTGGTGGCCTGCGATCCTCATAAATCGCCTCCACCTTACGGCTAAGCTCGTAAATCAGATGATTTAGCCAGGTCACGGCACGGATCACTTTCACACTGACAGTGTGAAAGTTAAATGCCAGTGGGCGCCAGAGAGCACAGTGGGGGTCGCATAATAATAATAATGCCAAGATGGCCGCGCTCAGTGCAGCCGCAGCTTCACGAGTTCCCGGATCATCTCTAGTTTTTAGTAATTTTAATAGTGTTTTTGTACCTGACTCTGCGCGTGTTTTGCGGGTGAATTACAGCCGAACTGATCTGTTAAGAATTGGAGCGGATTTACCACAGGGCACAGCTGAAATCAGCAACGAACTCAAATCAGAGCTCGGAAGATTGGACCTGCTAAAAACGTCCTTCTGGAAGCAGATGCACTCCAGGGGAAAGAAAAGAAGCGGGGTTGCCGTGCAGGAATTATGACGAGAATGCGGAAAGACGCTAAAACCGGTAAACCCCCGATGCCGGCTCTTTTCCTGTCTAACGTTCGCTCGCTCGATAACAAGATGGATCTACTTCGTTTGAGGGTAACCACGTCGGAGGAGATGAGAAGATGCTCCGTGCTTTGTCTTACGGAAACATGGATTTCTGAGGACACTCCTGACTCTGTTTACGAGCTGGACGACCGGCTCTTCTTCAGAACAGACCGGTGCATCGAGACTACGGGGAAAACGCGAGGTGGTGGTGTTTGTATTTACGTACACAAGGATTGGTGCACGAACTGTGCTGTGATAAAAAGAGCTTGTTCAGCTGCCGTGGAGTTGATCACAATAAGATGTAGGCCGCATTATATGCCACGTGACTATTCAGTGATCGTAATCAGCGTTATTTACATAGCCCCTGATGCTAATGCTAATGACGCCCAGAGAGAAATTCATGACTTACTCACCTCGCTGCAGTGTAAATATCCTGAGGGGCTTTTCATTGTTTGCGGGGACGTCAATCACGTAGATCTCCAAGTGTCCCTCCCAGCCTTCAATAAGAACGTCTTCGCAGCTACGAGAGGAGATAAAACACTCGACCAAGTCTTCACAAATGTAAAGGGGGCATACACGGCGAAGACACGCCCAGCGCTCGGATCTTCCGACCACGACTCTCTGATTCTGGCCCCAAGAGAACTCCCTCCACTCAGGCGCTCAAAGCCGGAACAAAGAGAAATAACAATCTGGCCTCAAGATAGTTCCCCCATGTTGAGAGACTGTTTTGAGAGGACAAACTGGTCTGTTTTCAGAGAAGCAGCCACTGATGGTAGTTCAGTGGACATGGAACTGTACGCTTCCTCAGTCCTGGGTTACATCAGTACATGCTCTGAAAATGTATCCATAAAAAAATATGTGAAATCCTACCCGAACCGGAAACCCTGGTTAAATAAAGAAGTTCACGCCTTGCTAGCAGCCAGAGACACTGCATTCAAGTCAGGAGATAAAGTGGAACTGAGAAAGAGCAGGAATGAACTGAAGGATGGCATTAAGAAGGCCAAGGCCACGTATGCACAGAGGATCGAGGGACAGTTCACCTCACAAGACCCACGGAGCATGTGGAAGGGTATTAAATGCATAACAGATTACAAAGGCAAAAACAAACAATGCCCCAGGGACCCATCTCTGCCTGATGCCCTCAATAAGTTTTATGCACGTTTTGATGATCCAAACAGACCAGCTAGCACCAGACTCACCTCATCACCAGATGAAGAGCATCTCAGGGTGTCCGCAGCAGAAGTGAGAGGCAGTCTCAGAAAGATTAATCCTCATAAAGCAACCGGACCAGACAACATCCCAGGGAAAGTTCTGAAGGAATGTGCGGACCAGCTCTGTGAGGTGCTGGCTGACATCTTCACCACCTCACTTGCACTGGAGTCAGTTCCCACCTGCCTGAAGACCGCGACCATCATCCCAGTCCCAAAGAGCTCCACAGTGACTGGTCTGAATGACTATAGACCGGTGGCCCTCACCCCGATAGTCGCTAAATGTTTTGAGAAACTGGTCATGTCCCACATCAAGGCAACCGTCAACATCAATGAGGACCCTCATCAATACGCATACCGTGAGAACCGATCAACAGAGGACGCCATTTCTTCCGTGGTCCACACTGCTCTCACCCACCTGGATCAGAAAGACTCATACGTGCGTCTGCTCTTTGTGGACTTCACATCTGCCTTCAACACCATGATCCCCCAAACTCTGATAGACAAACTATCTACACTTGGACTAAGCCCCTCTATTTGTAACTGGGTACTAGACTTCTTAACAGACAGACCACAGTCCGTGAAGATCCACAACTTCTCCTCCTCCACCATAACCCTCAGCACTGGCTCTCCTCAGGGATGTGTGCTGAGCCCCCTTCTGTTCACTCTGCTCACATATGATTGTACAGCCACACTTCCAGGCTGTCATATTGTTAAAGGGGACCACACATGCAAAATTCACTTTTTAATGTTTTTTTACTAAACTTTGGGTATTTACTTCATAAAAAAACAGTCCTTGTGCCAAAAAAATGCACCCAGTGGTTTATTTACTCTAAGTAGATTTATTTATTTTTGATAAATACACCAGGATTCACACTTCCTGCATTTATTGACGTCACAAGCCGCCAGCCAATCAGATCAAACCTGAGTCCAGCCCCTCACCTAGCAACCCCTGGTTAGGCTCAACCCACTTCTGTATTAAACACATGACTGTTGTTTTTCATGATTTCTTTTTTTTTTTTTTTTTATTTACATGTTTTTATTGACATTTATACATATATTTAACATAATTAACATTTAACACTTCAATTATTTGTAAATTATCTATTTAAATGTCCTTAACAATAGAAATAAAGAAACAAAAAATAATAATAATAAATCAAAACTAATAATAAAAAACAAACAATGGGAACAAAACAAATCAAAATAAAATACAAAAACCTTAATATAAAAGGAGTAAAAGTGGTTTTTTGTTACAATCATTCAGAAATTACTAGGTCTATATCTGGTCTATATGATTTTATATAAACCATCCATTTCTTCCAGCGTAGAATAAATCGGTCCTTTTCATCGTTTACTTCTGCAGTTATTCTCTCCATCCTGTATATGTCCATTGTAATGTCCATCCATATGTTCACTGTTGGGCTCTCCAGTGAAAGCCAATGTTTCGTGATGGCTTTTTTGCACGCCACTAATAAAATATTAATTAGGTATTTGTCCATCTTTGAGCAACCTTCAGGCATGAGTCCAAAAAACAAAACTTTACTTTCTAAAGGCAGTTGATATCCAATTACATCTTGTATTACTTGATGTATCTCCCTCCAATAGGTTCTAATTACTTGACAGCCCCAAAAAATATGATAATGATTTCCAATGTTATTTCCACAATTTCTCCAACAAGCTGGAGAATTACCTTTATAGTGGGATTTTTGGTAGGGTGTAATGAAATATCTTATCAAGCTTTTCCACCCAAATTCCCTCCATCTCAATGAGCTGCTACATTTCCACTGATACTCCCAAATTGTTCTCCACTCTTCCTCTGTTATATGTATTTCTCCCTCCATTTCCCATTTTGTTTTGACATATAATGTTGAATGTGCTTTCATATTTACAAGTCCTTTGTAAAGACCTGAGATAATGCCTCTCTGTTTGTTTGAGTCATATGCCTCTTTAAACTGGCTCAACAGTGGTTTGCTCAACTCTGATATTTTTTTTATTTTATCATTGACAAAATGTCTTACCTGTAGATAACGAAAAAAATCATGTGCTTCTAAAAAGTATTTTTCTTTAATCCATTCAAAACTTTGTAGTGTGTTGTCTTTTATCATTTTACACACAGCTGTTAATCCTTTCTGTGTCCATTCCTTGAATCTATTGTCCAATTTATTTGGAGTAAATTGTGTATCATATGCACACCACTTTAAAATTACTAGATCATCTTCTAATTTGTATGTTTTTATTACAGTTTTCCACGTTTTCAGAGTCAGCTTGATCCAAGGGTTATCTATATTTTTTATAGCATTTTGTAGGTCACTGTCTGCTATGAGTGCTTGTAAGGGGGTGGAGGTCAGGGCCTCTTCGATGTTCTTCCATTGGGCTTTATATGAGGGATTGCACCAACAGATCATAGACCTCAGCTGTGCTGCCCAGTAGTAATCTCTAAGGGAAGGAAGGCCCCATCCCCCTTTATCTTTTGCCAATTGTAATGTTTTTAATCTAATCCTGGGTCTTTTTCCTTGCCATATGTATCTAGACAGGATTTTGTCCCATTCATTAAATTGTGATTGGTTTATTTCAATTGGTAGAGTCTGGAATAAATACAATAACTTTGGCAAAATACTCATTTTAATTGAGTCTATTCTTGAGCTGAAACTTAAATATGGGGTAAGATTCCATCTAGCTATATCGTCTTTAATTTTATTTTGTATTGGTGAGTAATTATATTTTACTAGATCTGTTAGGTCCTTTGGAATTATTATTCCTAGGTATTTAATATAGTCTGTTTGCCATGATAGATCATATTTTTTCTTGATTTCTTCTGGAGGACTGTAATTGTATTTAAGTAGTCGAGTTTTACTTATATTTATTTTGTATCCTGATAAGACACCAAAACATTCAAACGACTGCATTAGTTTAGGTAGAGAGCTTGTTGGTTGTCCCAGAAAAACTAAAATATCATCTGCATAACAGGCTAATTTGTGTTCTTTCCCATGTACAGTGATACCCCTTATTTCATTGTTTTGTCTTATATATTGAGTGAGTGGTTCTAGGTATAATGCAAATAACAATGGTGAACATGCACAGCCTTGCCTTGTACCTCTTTCCAAAACAAAGCTGTTTGATAAGCATCCATTAATTTTTATTCTAGCAGTTGGTTTTTCATATAGTGCCTGTATGGTTTTAATTATTTTTTCATTTATGCCAAATTTACGTAGAACTTGATAGAGGAAACTCCAATTCACAGAGTCAAACGCCTTTTCTGCATCAATACTGATTACCATCGCTGCTCTTTTTTCTTTTTGAATATGATTTATAATGTGTAGTGTCCGTCGTATATTATCTTGTGTTTGACGTTCTCGTATAAAGCCAGTCTGGTCATTATGTATCAAGTTTGGTAAAAACTTGTCTAATCTTCTGGCCAGGATGGAAGTAAATAATCTATAATCTATGTTGAGAACTGATATTGGTCTATATGATCCACAGTCTAATTTGTCTTTGTTTTCTTTAGGGATGGCAGAAATCACTGCTTCCTTCCAGCTGGGCGGTGTTTCCCATTTATTCAATGCCCAATTCAATGTAGGAAGCATCACTGGTATTAACTCTTCTTTTAATTCCTTATACCATTCTGCTGTGTAGCCATCAGATCCTGGTGATTTATTTAACTTGAGTTTACTAATGGCTTCTTTTAACTCCTTTTCTGTTATGTCCTTAACCATTTTCTTATTTTGTTCTTCATTTAATGTAGGTAATTCAAGAGAGTCCAGAAACTTTTGTATTTCCGCCATGCTACCTCCTCCCCTTTTAGAATAAAGCTTCTTATAAAATGTTTCAAATGCAGTCTGGATTTCATTTAATCTGTTTTTTATTATATTCGTATCTGAATCTCTAATTTTGTGGATTGTGTTCTGAGCTATTTTCTTTTTAAGTTTCCAAGCAAGAACCTTCATTGATCTGGATCCACCTTCATAGTATCTTTGTTTGAGAAATAATAGTTTTTTCTTTATTTCATTTGTAGTTAACTCATTAATTTCGTTCCTTGTTTTTGTAATTTCATTCCATATAACCTTATCAGTTGTTATTTTATGTTTTTCCTCTAATTCTCCTAATTGTTTCTGTAGTTCTTCTAATTTATTATTTCTCATTTTTTTCTTATATGAGGATATAGCTATAATTTTTCCTCTCAG
>JBBPBX010101063.1:0-12258 GCA_038048925.1 Garcialebias charrua
ATGATTGCTGACCCAACTGTTTGTATTCATGCATTTTCTTTCCTTCATTTTCCAAGTCCCCCCCGACTCTCCTCCACCCCCCCACTCCCCATCCCCTCCCTCCACCTTGCCTTCCCTGAGTCCTGCAGCCACAAAGCTCTCAAGGTTTTTCTGTTGCAGCGCCTTCTTGGCAATGTCACAACACTGATTTTAAAGACGATCATGCCTCGCTGGACAGGGAGCACAGTGGGGGGGGGGGGACTGACTGAAAGGATGAAGGGCAGGGTGGTGTTAGTGTCGGAGGAAGAGGAGGAGAGGAAGAGGAGAAGGCAGGCCTGGGATGAAATGCGACAAAGGTTACAAGCTGCTAAGGTGAAAACGTGGCGCTTGATGCTGAATGAAGCCATGTTTTGAACACAATGAGCAGCGAGGCAGGAATGTAGGGAGGGGGTGGTGGGTGGTTGGGGCTGCATGACATGATGATGCCACGCCGTGATTTCACATCCTCAACGGCTCTCGTACATCGTCTCCGACTGGATCGTGCCCGTACAGAGGAACGAGGCGAGCAGATCCGTCCGTCTGAATTCATCCTCATCATACTCATCATCGTCACACAAAAAAAACAACAGGCGGACAGGAATATTAAAAAATAAACCTGAGACCCCGGGAGGAGCACGCTTACCTCCACGCTTCAGTTCTGCTCGACCCTGCCTCGCTTCATCCTGTTCCTCTTCGCCGACTCCCTCCCCTTCTCCCCCCATGACAGCATTTTCCTGCCACCTATCTCCACGGCGAGGCTCTCGTTCGCTCTCTCTTCCCAGCCGATGCCCTCTTCCTCTCCTCCCTCTCTCACACCATCTCTCTCTCTCTCTAACAAGATAAAATAAAACTCCCCGATCTGCACGTCTGTGGACAGCTCCTCCGGTAGTGTTGCAGAAGTCAGGTTGATTTGTGCTGCCCTCCTCCCTCGTTGTCTCCCTCTCATTCTATTCCATTCACATCACGCTAAAGCCGGCCCCTTCTTTCTCCTCCCTCCCTCCCTCCCTCCCTCGCACAGACAGCCTCCCCCTCCTCCTCCTCCCCGTCTCCTTGTCAGAGAGAGAGGTTAAGGCAGCGACGGACAGACTGCAGAGACACTGACATGAGGATCACTCAAAACAACTGAACTGATGCAACTTGTTTTTATTCATCCTATTCATTCTGTGTGTAGAACTACAGGTAGTCCCCGACTTACGAGCGCATCGACATACGACGTTCCGGACTTACGAGCTGACTAACGAACAGTAAAGTTGTACAGAAAATACAGCACTGGTATGTGTTTTTAGATGAAAGTGTGTTAGCTAACCGTTTGTAAACAAAGTTCTGTGCATGTTTATGAACTAGTATGTACATTTGTGTTGAAAAACGAGTGTTCATAGTAGCGCTAGCATACATTTTCCGACTTACGACCGAAAATCCGGACTTACGAGCGACACGTGTTTCATGTTCCGACATAAGAGATTTCGTGTTACGAGCACCTCGTACGAACGGAACTCGCTCGTAAGTCGGGGATACCTGTATAACAAAGCCTATTATTATCTTACAAAAAAGAGCTATAAGAATCATAACAAGAGTGCATTACTGTCATCCATCTAATACATTGTTTTGTAAAATGAAACTATTGAAGTTTTATGATCTGGTAGAATATAATATTTTTTTATTAATGTACAGGATAAAGCACAGAATCAAACACTACCTCCAAATAATCAAAAACATTTTGCAAAGAGGAAAAGTTGTTATAATCTTAAGGGAACAGACATTTTTGTTAAACCACATTATAGAACAAGTTTAAAGGTCGGTCTACTTTTATACAAGGCATAGGTCTATGGACAGGTTTGGATAATTATGTTAAAAAAGCTAAGTCTGTGTTTATATTTAAGAAAATGATTAAGAGTAAACTTTAGAAAAAATATACAGTATATAAATGGTGAAAACTATACGTACTATAAATCTTTAAATTGTTATGTTATATAATTGGGTCATGGATAATTATTGTTTGAATTGATTGTCTGAATTGATTTTGTTTTTAAAAAAAAGGGGGCAGATATTATAAGATTTTTTCTTCTTCTGCTTCCTTTTCATTTTAAATTAGTTTTTTTTTTCCTTTCTTAATGTGGTTTTGTAAATATTCTTTGTGTTTTAAATTTGAAATGAACAAATAAAAAAATAAAAAATAAAGATTTATGCACGAGTGAGGCGCAGGTCAAATGTGACACCAGCAGAGTGTGTTTAGATGTGAAGAACTCTGTTTGGTTCCCTAAGAGTTTGAGATTAAAATCAACCTGCTGAAGGGAGCAGAATGAGCCCACCGTCCTAAACACACACACACACACACACACACACACACACACACACTCACATACCTGCAGGTTTGTGCAGTCCATCGACGGTGATGCTCAGGAGAAGAGCAGATGAACAACCCATCCTCAGCAGCGATGTCCGGCACCATCCCCCTAACTCCCGCGTGGAGCGGACCCGGCCGTGACATATGGTTGTGTGTGACGAGGTCAGCAGCTCTGGTGTGAGGCTGGGGGGTGGTGGTGGGGAGGCTGGGAGGAGGAGAGGCCTGCCTCGCTGGTGGAGCGCGTGTCTCGTGGAGATAAGACAAACAAAAACAGAGGCCAGAGATGATTAGGAGGTGAAGCAGCGTTCTTGGACAAACAAGTGTGTGACCATCAGAGTGTGTGTATGTGTGTGTGTGGGTCTGTTTTAATCTGAGAGATGAGTGCAGGGCGGGGAAGGGAAGGGGAATAATAAATATTCTTATTGTTACCAACTTGTTTCTGTTCAGTGCTCTGAGATGACTTCTGTTGTGACTTGGCTCTCTACAGTTTCTAAATCAACTGAATTGAACTTGAGTGAGAACATTTCCAGTGAAGGTCTTCATGCGAACATCCTCATTGAGGTTAAATTTACTGAAATTAAATAATAAATAATAAAAAAAATGGTACAAAGAAACAACCACCTCCTCACTTCTTGACCAGTCTGAACTTTTTAAAAGTCTGTAGTAGGACTTGTAGACTGAATCAGGCGTGGGTTAAAAAGTTCAAACACACACAATCCTGCAGTGACACCGTGTGGACAGCGTCCACTCCCAGACTGTGTGGAAGCTCAGAGCTGGTCCTCTTGTGACATTTTACTTCTAATAATGTATAAATAATAATTAATATTCAACACAGTTCTTCTGATTCAAGCCTCGGCCACTCTGACCAGGACCCCTGTCTTGGACTATGGGGGGGTTCGGGGCCTGGGGGATCGCCGTGGGCGGGGCTGGCATTGCGCTCCCCCTGGGGCTGCTTGGGCCCGGGTGTCCTGTCGGCGGGGCGCGGGTTGGGCAGAATCTTGGATGTCTGCTACTCTCCACCCCAGAATGAATGGGCCTACCTCCTGGGTGTAAAGGATATTGAGGAGGTCAATATTAATACTGACCTCTTTACCGTAATTAATTTACTTATTCAGATTGAATAGTAATTTCACGGATTCTTTTCTTTTTCAGTTTACCCAATATTTCTGTGATCTGTATGATGGATAAATAAATAAAGCCATTAAGTGACAGAGAACGTTGACTTAGTTTGGTATGCCAGGAGACACTACCATTTATTTATAATAAATCAACTAAAATCAACATCATTACACTTGATTGACATGATTCGCACTTTCTTGCAATTTAACACGTCAGCACATTTAAATTGCAACACAACAGACATAAATACAGGATGTTATTATACTTAGTCTGTGGCTCTTTAGCTTAAATATAGTTACCAGATAGATTGAGAGGGATAAGGAGAGGTTGGAGAGGTTAAGAGAGGAAGTTATTGATCTTGAGTTTAACCAGATGACACTTTCCATCCGACTTCTGCTAAATCCAGGTACGTTTGTAAACAGCTCTTTGGAGCCAAGATGGTGTAGTGGTTAGGGCGTTTGACTTGGGACCCGAAGGACGCGGGTTCGCGTCCCGGCCACTACACACCTTGGGGTGTCTATGAGTGCACACCTATTTCTCCAGCTCCCCGAGCGCCCTCTGGCTGCTCACTGCACCACCTGGGGTGGTTGGGTTAAATGCAGAGATGAATTTCATCTGTGTATGGGAAACATACGCAGATGACAGACAAACACATTATTATTATTATTATTTACCTTGAAGACGACTAGTCTTATGGTGTAGTCACACCAAGCAGCGTTTGAGCAGCAGGAGCGTCCAGTTTACATGTAAAGTCAATGGTGGACGCGCTTCCAGGCACCTCCTGGCGTCTGGCGTCAGGTCGCGTGCGTGTTGAGCGTGCTGAGAAGCGTTTTTCCGTGCACGTGAACCGGCGTCAACCTCCAAACCGCGCATTCAACATGCTGAACATTTCGCGGTTCAAACTTTCAAACGCCGCTCAACTCTACCTGATTGGTTGGTGTGTCAACCAATCAGGGAGTGTCGGGGGAGAAGAGAGGAGGAGAAGAGAGGAGGAGAAGAGAGCGCGAGAGTCCCTGTGTGACGCGGAAATGAGGGTGCGCGCGCACTATGTGACGTATTGTTTGTTGGTCACAGAAAAGACCCGCGAGTCGTGTACTATGGAAGAGAAACTCATTGTAGCTGTGTGTTCGCGACAATTCCTTCACGACCAGTCAAGTGTGCTCCACAGAGACGGAAATAAAAGGCTCCTCGCCTGGCGGAGTGCGCAAGACTCTGTGCGCAGGGCTCTGTATACCGGTAAGCTCCTCCCACACACCCAGCAGCTGTTTCGCGTTCTGGCGTTCAGCTCCGAACACGCTGCATTCACAAGTGCGTCCACTTGCGTGCGTGTCGAGCTTTTTGGAGGTTGAAAAGCTGTTCGGTGTAACTACACCATTATAAGGAGATGGTACCAGCCTTTCAGGCGTACAGAATCGTTGCAGGTCCAGTACGTCCGAACCGGTTCTCGTTTACGTTTCAACGTCTCCTGGGATCCGCGTCGATCATCAGAAAAACGTCAGCTCCTGGTTGGCTTCAAGATAACTTATTCCAGGAAGGAATAAACAAAGTTTTGAGCTTACGCTCGTTCGAAGTGGACTCATAACAACATGTTATTAGTCCTTAACTGGATGACGTGTCCTTAGCGTGTGACTGAGTTCATCCAGCTCTTTGGGACGACCTCACATCTTGAAGTTCCCAGCAGACTTCCTCGTTCCAGCAAAAACTTAGAACTTAGTAGAAGATCTGAGAAAGAGAGGACTTGTCCCTTTCCCATTGGTCCAAAAAAGAACCAGTCGAGCAGTTCACTTGTTATCACGATTCAAGGTGAAATTCAGCAGAGGGAAATTGTTTAGGAAAAGTATCTGAGGGAGAAGACTTTCAGACGCTAGTTAGAGTTTTAGCTGAAACTCAACAAAAACAACTTCTGTGTAAGTCAGTTTGACATTTTATCTGAACTTTGACACCCTTTCATTTGATCAAGTAACACAGTCATACTCCATATTAAAAGAATAACAGCATATAACATATATCATGAAAATGACAAAAGTTATTCTTTTGATTACATTAGAATAAAATCAAAGATAGAAATAGTCTCTTTTGGTGACTATGTTCTCAGATTACAACTAATGGAATAATTTGTAGTAAATGTCTTGTTTTACTGAGAGGTCAGTAAAGGTCATCACTGGACAGTTCAAAAACCTTAGTTTGACCCTGGGTAGGTCCACTACATGGGTTTGGATGTGGGCTGCCCCATGTAGGGGGCAGGTACATGTCTTGGACCTAGGGGGAATAGAGTGTGTATCGGGATTATGAATGGAACGTGTCGTTATTGTTTGTCTTTCTGTGAGTGAGGGTGAGGATGAGGGTGGGTCTGAATGAGTGTGTCTGTGTATGAATGTTTGTCAGGCTGGGACTTGGACTGCCCCCTCTCTGATACATCTGAGGCTACTCAGTGTTGCGCTCCTGCCGCGTGGCCCCCTGGTGGGTGTTCCTTTGCCTGCGGGCGTGCTTGGGGCCCTCACTGTCTGGGGTTGGGCGCTTGGACGTGTGTCGGCTCGGCCTGGTGGCTGCCTGGTGGGGCCCGGGTCCTCTGGTCCTGTCGGGTCTGGGCGTCCCCGGTGCCTGGGCCTCGGTGACCGGCCCTGGGGCTACGTCGGTGCAGCGGGCTCCGGCGGGGGCCTGTGAATTTGTCGCTGTTGACCCCGGGGGGTCATTGTGTGTAGTCACTGGTGGGGCTTCTCCTGTTCTCCCCTTTGGTCGGATCTGGGGAGTTGGTGAGTGGCTCGTCCTGTTCGGGTGGCCCTGGGGACTCTGGGCTCGGGGTCCTGCTTGGGGTCTTGGGCTCTGGTTGCCCCTTTGCCTGCCTCGGGCCTTGGGGGGGCGGATCTCTGATTCCTCACGATTACTATTGAATGTTCTATTGGAGGAAACTTTTTCACTTATGCATGCTCACAACCACACGCAAATGGATGCAGGGATGTATATGTAGATATATGCAGATATGTAGATGGGTATATGAATGAATATGAATGTATATGTATGTATACTGTATATATATTTGTAGGTATGGTATGTATATTTATGGAAATCTACTGCAAGGTCATAAATGTTATTAGTCTTTATGCATGTGTTGCTGTGTTCTGTCATGTACTTTGCAGGATTGCAGACGGAAGTTGGGTGTGTTTGCCTTGTGCTTTTTTGTGGATAATTGCTGGGTTTCAGATGACGTAGCAGTGACGTCACAGAATGCAGATGCGGGGCCGGAAGTAAACGCAGCCGTTTCCTTCTGTTGCTGATTCAGCATCTACATGCCTAAATTCTGTGCCGTTTACGGTTGTTGCAACCGCTCTAATCGAGAGATAGATAAAAGTTATTTTCGTGTTCCGAAAGTAGTATGCTACAAGGGGATTAATTTAAAAAAACTTACAGAAAAAAGACGACAAACGTGGATTACAACCTACGGCTAAAAACAGGAGGTGCAGAAACTGACGAGAGTCTGCAGCGACCACTTTGTAACAGGTAAGGGTCGTATCGTTTAAATCATATTTTCAGATATTTTATTGGACAGTAACTAGAAAGACAGATAAGATATGTTATGCCCTAGCTTGTGTAGTGGTTCAACACTTGGTTGTTCCCAGAAAAAATCCGATTAGAATGCTAATGTTGTTAGCGGTTAGCTTAGTGCTAGGAAAGGCATTTACGTGTTTTACTTTAAAGTGGTGTCTTATATTTAGGTTGTCCGAGTGCAGCAGGTGATGTACATTCCCAAGACTGGGCCCCCACTGTTAACCTGGGGTACCAAAGAAGTAACGAGTGGCCACAAACAGAAGCATCCCTCCGGCGCAGGGAAAGAGCTAAGGCCTGGAAGCTTCTCTGCACTGAGGAGGCCAACAGTCTGGAAGAGGAGCTCTGTGAAGAAAGCTTACCAGCCCCTGAAAATGAACGATTCAAAGGTAAAATAATAATAAATAAAAATACTATTTATTTATTTATAGAATTTCTGAACGTAATTTTTAATAATTAAATATTTGCAGATGCAGAATGCCAGACGGATCTAAGCATGGTTGACCTCACAAAGCTGGAGGATGCAGTGAAAGGCTACACAACTGAGATCTGCGACCTTAAGGAAAAAGTCTCAGTGACTAAATTTACTCCTGAAACCTTCCAGAACAACGATAAAACAAAGTTTTATACGGGACTGCCCAACTTTTTAGTTTTGATGCAAATTTTTCAGCTCTGTGAACCTTATACATCAGCATGTCATCACTGTCAGCACTCTCCAAATTTGAGCAATTTATTATGATACTTATGCATCTCAGATTAAATCTGCAGCTTCAAGACCTTGCCTATAGATTTAATGTGTCAAAAGCCACTGTGTCTCGAATTTGTTTTAGAACGATTCATGTTCTCCATGAAAGATTACAATTCTTAATAGAGTGGCCTGAGCGACAAGTAATTCAATCAACTATATTTATATAAATATTTTAAGTTTAAATGATTATACATGTATTTATCATTTAAAGTAAATCAAAAGTAAATTAAATCACTAATACTGTTACAGACCATATTTGTACATGTTAATTGTTCATGAAGACAAAAAAAAAATTTACCCAATAAGGTTGAATATTTTTAATTTATTCAATGAACTCCATAACCAATCTTTGTGAATATTGGTCAGTTAAAATGACATGAGTTTTGCTATTGAAATAAAAACATTTTTCTGAAGTAGACTCATTTTGCAACATTTGTGACATATGACATTTGTATGTGCTGTTATTTAACATATTAGAACACCTTTGAAATTCACAAGCTAATCTCATATTGATTTAAATATATCATTTGATTTAACATACTTAACTTTTCAATTAAGATTATTGTAAATAAAAAACAGCTGTCATGACATGTAATAACATCACATGACCCTTCTGCAGAGTGCTTGCTACAGGTGTAGCTGAAACATGTTATGGTAGTGACAAATGTTTTTGGGGAAAAAAAGAGCAACTGTTTAAATTTGTATAAACTTTTCAAACTCCTTTCATCAACTACTCCAAATAACATTCTTGATTCTTAGATTGGTTAGTCACGTGTGGATTTCTGTCCCAGGATTTCAGGTAGGATGCAATGTGTAAAATAGTGCTGAATTTTGGGAACTGCTGTTTCCCACAGCTGGTCATCTGGCAGAATTCTTTCCACATAAATATCATTTTCACTCCATACTACAAAATCACAATATTGTACATCCACAATGTGAATCTGATCCTGGAGCTGATGGTAATAAGGATGGTTCCTATCCAGTTGTACAGAATCTCCAACCTTGACGAGACGACAAGACAAAAACCAGGCTGTCCAGCACACATCCTCAGACTGACTTCATGCTCTTTGCTCTGTGGGCACTGAAGGACAAGACAATGAAACTTAGACATAAAAAATAAATACGGTAGTCTCCAAAACATTTCAATATGATACTTTTTTAAAGATTGTGTTTCACTCATTTCACTATCCAACACCAATGTTAGAAAATGAGACTATAGACCCCTTTCACGGATTGCGCAATACCGGAAGCGCCGCCATGTTGGAGACACTCGCGCTGTAAACACACAGTAGTTGAAGTCGGAGGCGGAGCTCCGGTTTTATTTCTGATTTGACCTTGTTCTCTGTAAAACAAACCTCTGTGAAGAAGACAGAAGCTGCAGGAGACTATGTGGACCAGCTTCAGCCTGCAGCAAAGGAACGTCATTTGGATAAAATACAGATAATTGGCAGCTAAGACCCATACCGGCTCTCCAACATGTCAGAAGATGAGAAGACCTTACCAGCTGTGACCTACGCAGACATTGTGAATTATTTGGTGTTTGGTGATTTATATTTAATTTTAAATTTGTGTGTGTACACATATAAATATATTTTGGGTGTGTTTTTAAACACACACTAGCTATGTATTCTTATTGTAAATGTATGTGACTCATCACATCAGTCTGAGGATTGAAGCAAATTTTGTCAAAATGATCTTAGATCCCTGTTTTTTAAGCTACATTTGATCCCTGGATCAACCAGATCTGAGCGGTTCCAGAGAGCAATGCCTTGATTTTCCTTATTAATCCAGACTAAATGTGTAAATGTGTGTTTCAGTTCATCTTATAGAAGCTCTGTGCTGAACTACCTCAAAACATATTTTTTAAATAAACATGTGAAGTACAATGATGGCTGACAAGTGTTA
Source organism: Garcialebias charrua (assembly GCA_038048925.1). Taxonomy (NCBI): domain Eukaryota; kingdom Metazoa; phylum Chordata; class Actinopteri; order Cyprinodontiformes; family Rivulidae; genus Garcialebias; species Garcialebias charrua. The sequence continues at coordinate 9,678 of JBBPBX010101063.1, forward strand.
TTCAAAATTTTCAACTTTTGTACAGTGTTTCAACACAAATTATATAAATAACAGCTACTCTATGAATCTAATTACAGTAAGAACTTTGAGGTGCATTCTGCAGACATTCATCTTTTAAGATAATAGTACGAATGGTTGTCTTTATATAGACCTTTTTTACCTTACAACTACTTTGAGTTTGGCAGAATATTTTCTAGTCAATACAAAAAGTGCACAAACAAAATGGTTAATGATACATAATGTCATTTATTCTGTCATTTATCATGTCCTGGACAACTGAGAATCTTCACCAGCATCATGCTCAAATAAAGAGTGCAGTGAATGAAAAATCATGTCTGCCCCATATTTGCAAAAACAACTTCAAAGTAAAGGTGGAACAATGTAAAATAAAAATAAAAAAGGTTCACATCAGCTATCACTCTTCTATCCACTTGTTCTTTTTACAATTCATGCAGCTACTCATAACCCACCAAAGGTGATTAACCAAGGCACAGCACACAAAGCCAATCATATCGATTAATGCAACTTTTTCTGGATATCTACATGTTTGAAAATCAATAGGTAGAAGAGGGCCATTCAAGATTGTGTATTTTTGTCTAACACAGCCTATGACACGTTCAACATGGATTCTAACATGTGCTATTTGCCATGTTTTTTTTAGTTCTTTTTTGTCGTCGGTTGAAGCGTTCAGCTGCCAGATGTCATCCACCATCAGCACCAACTGCACTTCTCTGCAGCACACGTCTTCAGTGGAGGCACCCAGTCTGGATCATCCTTGCTGTACAATGGAGCACGTCTGCCTAAGAAAAGAAAAAACATAATAAAATAAAAATTACTTAAATGAAGTTGTAAATAATTGGTGTGTTCATATGCATATGAATTTCAAAACAGGATTTACAACATAGCACCGGATTGTCAGTTGTCAAACAACACAAGAACAGTTAATTTAGGTTATTGTATGTGCTTCTTACATATTTAGTGTTTGTACGTATTTTTTGCTTTTCAACTTGAGAGCTAGGTGTGCAGTTTCTCATGACAGTGCTCTTGTCATGAGTGTCATGACATGACACTCATGACAGTGCTCTTGTCATGAGTGTCATGTGCTCTTATGAATTTTGAATAATCAGCATAAACAACTCAACAACTGAAAGCTTTGTTAAGCTTTCAGTTGTTGAGTTGTTTATGCTATTTGTAAAAAACAAATAACTCAACAAAAAAATTTAACGTTCCATGTACATTTTATGCAGCACAGTTAAAGGATTGTAATAATAATAATAATCATCATTTTATACCAAACATATGTACTTGTACATATTTTACATATAGCTCCCATGGGAGACTGTAAAATGACAGATTGAGGAATTTGCATTCCATTAGGTTTGTGTGACCCCCTGGGGCTGAAGTCTTTTGTGTGCTCAAAACATCCCCCCAGTAGCCAAAACAAAACATCTCCCCCATATTCCAACAACAACATTCCTTCTGCAGGTTCAAAGTGCAGCTTTTTACAACACAGACCAAACTTTTGGAGATGTTGATGACTCTTTGCAAATGTCAACGCTAGAAACTTCAGTTTATTTTATAGATATACGTTTTATACTTTTTATACTACTATGCAAAAACTCAGGACAGTATTACACTTTTATTATTTCATTTTATGCTTATGTTCATTGGGTGTTTGGTGTTTTAGGGGTGTTTGGTGTTTCAGTGTTGGTGTAAATTTTCATACTTTTATACTATTATGAAAAAACTCAGGACAGTGTTACACTTTTTTACTATTTTACTATTTTATGCTTATGTTTATTAAATGTTTTAGTGTTTAGTGTTTAGATGGTTACTGTTGCACCGAGGGACTGAGAGAAACGCAATTTCGGTCCTGTGTATGTCCTGTACATACAGGTAGTCCCCGATTTACGAGCGAGATCCGTTACAACGAGGCGCTCGTAAACCGGAAATCTCGTAATTTGGAACGGCCGCCACGCTTCTCGTAAGTCCGGAATTTCGCTCGTAAATTGGAACGGTTTTGCTAGCGCGACTACGAACACTCGTTTTTCATCGAAAAACTGCTTATGAGTGCATAAAAATGATCGGAAACGTGTGTCCACATGTTTAGCTAACGAACTGTGGTGAAAAAACACAGGAAAACTCAGTATTTTTTGCGTTTTTTCCAATAATTCGCCAGCTCGTAAGTCCGGAACCTCGTAGATCAGAGCGCTCGTAAATGGGGACTACCTGTATTGTAGTTCTGACAATAAAGTTGACTTTGACTTTGACTTTGACTGCCTCTAAGCGAGCAGGTCCCCGGTTCAAATCCTGGTCCGGGGGCCTTTCTGGGTGGAGTTTGCATGTTCTCTCCGTGCATGCGTGGGTTTTCTCCGGGTGCTCCGGTTTCCTCCCACAGTCCAAAAACATGCATGTTAGGCTGATTGTTAACTCTAAATTGACCCTAGGTGCGAGTGAGACAGGTCCCTCTTGTAAATGAGTCCCCGTGGCTCAACGAGTCCAGCCTGTATAAATAAAGGTTGAATGAATGAATGAACAAACTGATATGGAGAGAACACAAATTCTGTAAGAATAAAAATAC
>JBBPBX010101064.1:0-12258 GCA_038048925.1 Garcialebias charrua
CCCTGCATTATTTATATAATTGATATCTATGTCATATACATACACACAAATATACATATATACATGTATATAAGCATATCATAAATGCATATTCATGTACTGTACAGTGTATATACATATATGCATATACATGTATATATATGCATATACTGTACAGATAGACATATACATGTAAATATAACATGTTCTACTAAAATTGTGTGTGTTTGTGTGTGTGACTGTTTTGTGGTTTTAATGGACAGTGGTTTGTTAGGACAGCAATACGCTATAATCAGACAATCAGATAACAGCTCATTACTGTCCTGACAGTCCTGACAAAACACTGTCCTTAGAAACCACAAAACAGTCACACACACAAACACACACAATTTGAGTTGAACATGTTATATTTACATGCCTATTACATGTATATATAAGTGCATATATACATGTATATGTAAGTGCATATATACATGTATATGTAAGTGCATATATACATGTACTGTATATGCAAATGCATTTAAACATGTAAATGCATATATGTATATATACAAGAATATGCATATATGTACATATGCATAAACATATAGATGTATATATGCATAAACATATACATGTATATATATGCATATACATATAATGTTCAGATAGACATATACATGTAAATATAACATGTTCAACTGAAGTTGTGTGTGTTTGTGTGTGTGACCGTTTTGTGGTTTTTAAGGACAGTGTTTTGTCAGGACAGCAATACGCTATACAGTAATCAGACAATCAGATAACAGCTCATTACTGTCCTGACAAAACACTGTCCTTAGAAACCACAAAACAGTCACACACACAAACACACACAATTTGAGTTGAACATGTTATATTTACATGCCTATTACATGTATATGTAAGTGCATATATACATGTATATGTAAGTGCATATATACATGTATATGTAAGTGCATATATACATGTACTGTATATACAAATGCATTTAAACATGTAAATGCATATATGTATATATACAAAAATATGCATATATGTACATATGCATAAACATATAGATGTATATATGCATAAACATATACATGTATATATATATGCATATACATATAATGTACAGATAGACATATACATGTAAATATAACATGTTCAACTGAAGTTGTGTGTGTTTGTGTGTGTGACTGTTTTGTGGTTTTTAAGGACAGTGTTTTGTCAGGACAGCAATACGCTATACAGTAATCAGACAATCAGATAACAGCTCATTACTGTCCTGACAAAACACTGTCCTTAGAAACCACAAAACAGTCACACACACAAACACACACAATTTGAGTTGAACATGTTATATTTACATGCCTATTACACGTATATGTAAGTGCCTATTTACATGTATGTGTAAGTGCATATATACATGTATATGTAAGTGCATATATACATGTACTGTATATGCAAATGCATTTAAACATGTAAATGCATATATGTATATATACAAGAATATGCATATATGTACATATGCATAAACATATAGATGTATATATGCATAAACATATACATGTATATATATGCATATACATATAATGTACAGATAGACATATACATGTAAATATAACATGTTCAACTGAAGTTGTGTGTGTTTGTGTGTGTGACTGTTTTGTGGTTTTTAAGGACAGTGTTTTGTCAGGACAGTAATGAGCTGTTATCTGATTGATTGTCTGATTGTTTATAGCGTCTGACTGTCCAAACAAACAACTGTCCATAAAAACCATAGTACACTCCTATACACACCTAATTGAACATTAAGGTTGATGAAACCACACGTAGCAAGTAATTCTGTTTAGGAACACAAGAACTAAAATGTACCTTGGTATTCGTGTTTAAAGGAAGTTGATCGTGCTTCTGGCTACCTGCGATCTCCTGACTCTGGACGTGTTCACATGACATCTGTAAGAGATCATTTATACTTATATTTAGAGGAAATTCTACATTTTGATGATAGCTGCTGTCACATGTAAACCAATAAACATTACATGATTGTTTGTTTTTGGCCAAAGTATCCATCTCACATAAAGGAAAGATGGATGGACAGAGTATTTACAAAACTCCTCTCATGATAGGTGGACTAAGATGAAATTAAAATTAGCTGAATGAAAGAAAACTATAAATTTAAAAACTGTGACTAATAATATTGAAGTCATACTTAACAATCCCTGCATTATTTATATAATTGATATCTATGTCATATACATACACACAAATATACATATATACATGTATATAAGCATATCATAAATGCATATTCATGTACTGTACAGTGTATATACATAAATGCATATTCATGTACTGTACAGTGTATATACATATATGCATATACATGTATATATATGCATATACTGTACAGATAGACATATACATGTAAATATAACATGTTCTACTAAAATTGTGTGTGTTTGTGTGTGTGACTGTTTTGTGGTTTTAATGGACAGTGGTTTGTTAGGACAGCAATACGCTATAATCAGACAATCAGATAACAGCTCATTACTGTCCTGACAAAACACTGTCCTTAGAAACCACAAAACAGTCACACACACAAACACACACAATTTGAGTTGAACATGTTATATTTACATGCCTATTACATGTATATATAAGTGCATATATACATGTATATGTAAGTGCATATATACATGTATATGTAAGTGCATATATACATGTACTGTATATGCAAATGCATTTAAACATGTAAATGCATATATGTATATATACAAGAATATGCATATATGTACATATGCATAAACATATAGATGTATATATGCATAAACATATACATGTATATATATGCATATACATATAATGTTCAGATAGACATATACATGTAAATATAACATGTTCAACTGAAGTTGTGTGTGTTTGTGTGTGTGACCGTTTTGTGGTTTTTAAGGACAGTGTTTTGTCAGGACAGCAATACGCTATACAGTAATCAGACAATCAGATAACAGCTCATTACTGTCCTGACAAAACACTGTCCTTAGAAACCACAAAACAGTCACACACACAAACACACACAATTTGAGTTGAACATGTTATATTTACATGCCTATTACATGTATATATAAGTGCATATATACATGTATATGTAAGTGCATATATACATGTATATGTAAGTGCATATATACATGTACTGTATATGCAAATGCATTTAAACATGTAAATGCATATATGTATATATACAAGAATATGCATATATGTACATATGCATAAACATATAGATGTATATATGCATAAACATATACATGTATATATATGCATATACATATAATGTACAGATAGACATATACATGTAAATATAACATGTTCAACTGAAGTTGTGTGTGTTTGTGTGTGTGACTGTTTTGTGGTTTTTAAGGACAGTGTTTTGTCAGGACAGTAATGAGCTGTTATCTGATTGATTGTCTGATTGTTTATAGCGTCTGACTGTCCAAACAAACAACTGTCCATAAAAACCATAGTACACTCCTATACACACCTAATTGAACATTAAGGTTGATGAAACCACACGTAGCAAGTAATTCTGTTTAGGAACACAAGAACTAAAATGTACCTTGGTATTCGTGTTTAAAGGAAGTTGATCGTGCTTCTGGCTACCTGCGATCTCCTGACTCTGGACGTGTTCACATGACATCTGTAAGAGATCATTTATACTTATATTTAGAGGAAATTCTACATTTTGATGATAGCTGCTGTCACATGTAAACCAATAAACATTACATGATTGTTTGTTTTTGGCCCAAGTATCCATCTCACATAAAGGAAAGATAAATGGACAGAGTATTTACAAAACTCCTCTCATGATAGGTGGACTAAGATGAAATTAAAATTAGCTGAATGAAAGAAAACTATAAATTAAAAAACTGTGACTAATAATATTGAAGTCATACTTAACAATCCCTGCATTATTTATATAATTGATATCTATGTCATATACATACACACAAATATACATATATACATGTATATAAGCATATCATAAATGCATATTCATGTACTGTACAGTGTATATACATATATGCATATAAATGTATATATGCATATCAGATAGACATTTACATGTAAATATAACATGTTCTACTAAAATTGTGTGTGTTTGTGTGTGTGACTGTTTTGTGGTTTTAATGGACAGTGGTTTGTTAGGACAGCAATACGCTATAATCAGACAATCAGATAACAGCTCATTACTGTCCTGACAAAACACTGTCCTTAGAAACCACAAAACAGTCACACACACAAACACACACAATTTGAGTTGAATTTGAATTTGAAACAATTTGAATCAATTTGAATCACTGCAAGTGGACAGGTAACATTAGACCTGCCTTCAAGAAGAACTGGACTAATGACGTATATTCTAGTATAAACGTCACTGAACTGGGAGCACCCACAGCACCACTAACACACTCAAAATGGATTCCACCACAAAGATTCAGCCAGAAGATACACACCACCCATGGCCTTATTGAAAGATTATTGAAAGATTATTGAAAGACTGTTCAGTACAGCAGGACATCTCCCTAAAAAACCAGACTGGACTCAAAAAACTGTGAAAACCAACTTCTTCTGAACTTGAACAATAAATTCTTGTATCAATATTAAAATGTATCAGTTCATGGGATGTTAGGAGACAAGAAATGTCTCGACACTCAGATCCAAGTTTTGAAAATGGTGTCAGGAATTTAAAATATTGTTCACTTTTGATCCATGGTTGACTGGACAATATTTTAACTAGAGTTGATGACAAACTGGAGGTGAAATGATCAGTGTCTGTTCCTTTGTCAGGTCTAATGCCGGGTTTCCACCAGACGCTTTTCGCGCTGCAAAAAATCTCCTACCGCACTGTGTTGGCTGCTTGTCAACAGATGTCTGTTCTCATCGAACATGTCTGCAGACACGCAGTGGGAGCAGCGGCTGGCTCCTTTTCCGTTTGTTTCTTCTACACCGGGCAGATAAAAAATCAGCTGTACATGAGCCTCGTTACTACTTGAGTGGATTTTTTATGAGCCAAACTGCAGCTCCTAAAGTCTTTGTTGAGATTAAAACATTTTTTTATGTTTGGGGTGACCGTACGCTCGAGCGGACAGCGGCAACTGTAAAAATGCCAAGTTTCTTACCGGAGGCTGTTTTCTTCATGGAGGCTCGATGGGTAAGTTTGAAAAGTCCAAAAAAAAGTCCTGTCGTTGTTGCGTGATCACATGGCAGAGTCTATCCCGATTGGTTGCTGCTAAGCTGCGAGCAGCAGAAGCAGGACAAATCGAGCTTCGACAGTCGCTGCTCGGAGGTGACGTGGGAGCGGAAAAAAGCTGCCACTCACTGCCGCGCTGCTTGAACTGCTGTAGATGCGCCGCATCCAACATGCCCGGCCACATAGACTTTCAATGTAAAGTGGCTGCTTCGGAGGCGCGAAAAGCGTTTGGTGGAAACCTGGCATAATGCTCCTTTTTTTCAGACAGATAACTTTAATTTAAACATGTTTACTGCAGTTAAAATGACACATTGGTTCTGCTTTGTGTTAAATAAAAACTTTCAAAGGTAAACATAATGCTCCTTTTTTTCAGACAGATAACTTTAATTTAAACATGTTTACTGCAGTTAAAATGACACATTGGTTCTGCTTTGTGTTAAATAAAAACTTTCAAAGGTAAAATAATTCCTCTCTTATTTTGCTTAATGACATTTAACTCTGCATGTCATCCCTGAAATTCTGACACACAGAATCACAAGTCCAAGTGTGAACTGTGTCACAGAGTAAACACAATAAAAACATGTGTTATCTGCAGCATTGTTCTTTAAAATGGAAAAACACTATTAATGTATTACAGAAAATATGCGTACAGTACACACACTTAATGATACTGTAGACCATTGCATTAGGCAATACATTCAGCAAGTACTTTTACTTTAATACTTTAAGCATTTTTAAAAGCAAGTACACTGCTCTCACCCACCTGGATCAGAAGGACTCATACGTGCGTCTGCTCTTTGTGGACTTCACATCTGCCTTCAACACCATGATCCCCCAAACTCTGATAGACAAACTATCTACACTTGGACTAAGCCCCTCTATTTGTAACTGGATACTAGACTTCTTAACAGACAGACCACAGTCCGTGAAGATCCACAACTTCTCCTCCTCCACCATAACCCTCAGCACTGGCTCTCCTCAGGGATGTGTGCTGAGCCCCCTTCTGTTCACTCTGCTCACATATGATTGTACAGCCACACTTCCAGGCTGTCATATTGTTAAGTTTGCAGATGATACAGCGGTGGTGGGATGCATCACAAACAATGATGAGTCCAGCTACAGACAGGAGGTGGAACACCTGGAGAGCTGGTGCAAAGAGAATAATCTTCACATGAATGTGAAGAAGACAAAGGAGATGATTGTGGACTTCAGAAGGAACAAACACACCCATGCCCCACTGAAAATAGGTGGGTCTGCAGTGGAAGTGGTCTCCAGCTACAAATACTTGGGTGTACACATGAATGATAACCTCAGCTGGAGCAACAACACCACCAGCCTGATCAAGAAAGGTCATCAGAGACTCTACTTCCTCAGACGGCTGAGACGAGCTGGTCTGAGCAGCCCAGTTCTCACCTCGTTCTACAGGTGTGCAGTGGAGAGCATCCTGTGCTCCAGCATCAACGTGTGGCATGGAGGCTGCACAGTTGAAGAGAGGAAAGCTCTGCAGAGAGTGGTGAAGGCTGCACAGAAGTCTGTTGGAGTCAGTCTCCCCACCATCACAGACATTTACACCTCCAGATGCAGGAAAAGAGCCACCTGCATCATGAAAGACCTCACTCATCCAGCACACTCACTCTTTGCCCCACTCCCCTCAGGACGGAGGTTGAGGAGCATCAAGTGTAGAACCACTAGACTGAGGAACAGCTTCTACCCTGAGGCTGTTAGACTCATGAATAAATAAAAATAAAATTAAAATAAACACTGCAAAATATCACATCACGGTGATGCTGATATGTTTTCTTGTTGCTGTGTTCATCTGTGACCATCTGTGACCATCTGCTCATACAAACTCATGTTCGTGCTGCTGTTTATTCCCACTATATTAGGCTTAGTGTATTACTAGTTGATGTTTTTCTTAGTTAGTTCTCGATGTTATTACTGTTTTTCTCTTTCATTTGTTGTTGGATGTAACTGGGACCTCGTGTACATAATCTCGTTTTCATCTCATGTACCACATGCGGTGCAAATGACAATAAAGACTCTCTGACTCTGACTCTCTGACTCTGACTCTTATTTACTTTTACTTAAGTAAACACAATATAATGGTACATCTACTTTTACTAGAGTACATTTTTGTCTGTTTATTTGTACTTTTACTTATAAACAGTGTTTGAGTACTTTCTCCACCACTGGTCTCCAGCTACAAGTACTTGGGTGTGCACTTGAATTATAGCCTCAGCTGGACCAACAACACAACCAGCCTGATCAACAAAGTTCATCAGAGACTCTACTACCTCAGGCGGCTGAGACGAGCTGGTCTGAGTAGCCCAGTCCTCATCTCCTTCTACAGGTGTGCAGTGGAGAGCATCCTGTGCTCCAGCATCAATGTGTGAGCACAGGATGCTCTCCATCGCACACCTGTAGAAGGAGGTGAGGACTGAGCTTCCCAGACCAGCTCTTCTCAGCCGTCTGAGGAAGTAGAGTCTCTGATTACCTTTTTTTGATCAGGGCGGTGGTGTTGTCTGTCTTCACCTCCTTCTACACGTGTGCCGTTGAGAGCATCCTGTGCTCCGGCATCAACGTGTGGCATGGAGGCTGCACAGCTGCAGAAAGAAAAGCTCTGCAGAGAGTGGTGAAGGCTGCACAGAAGATGTTGGAGTCAGTCTCCCCACCATCACAGACATTTACACCTCCAGATGCAGGAAGAGAGCCACCTGTATCATGAAAGACCCCACTCACCCAGCACACAAACTCTTTGCCCCACTCCCCTCAGGAAGGAGGTTGAGGAGCATCAAATGTAGAACCACTAGACTGAGGAACAGCTTCTACCCTGAGGCTGTTAGACTCATGAATAAATAAACAATTAGAAAACAGTAATTACTGCAAAACATCACAACATGCTGATCTGTTTTTTTGTTTCTGTGTTCATTTGTGACCATCTGCTCATACAGACTCATGTCCGTGCTGCTGTTTGTAATTATGTTTTCCTATTATATTAGGGCTTAGTGTATTTCTAGTTGATGTTTTTCTTAGTTATATCCTACATGTTATTGCTGTTTTTCTCTCACATTTTGTTGTTGGATGTAACTGGGACCTTGTGTACATAATCTTGTTTCATCACATGTACCACATGCGGTGCAAATGACAATAAAGATGATTAGACTCTGATTAAAGTTGTACACCTCTTGGACTAGCTGAAAACATGTAAAAATATGTGGCAGGATGTCCCTACGGACATTGAACGCACCACATGAGTGCGGGATGTGATTGGGTCCAAGGCTGGCTTCCGGTATAAAAAGGGCCAGGCTTCAGTGGTTGACTTCACGTCATCCGCCTTCCGGTTCAGACCCTGGCGTCTGCTGGCTGGGTCGCGCCAGCGTAACTGAATGTGCGCTTTAAGGTCGCCGTGATCTACTGTTCCACGACCAAATGTACAAGCCTCCTGCTTCCCTCTACTGTTGAGGTGGAGCTCGTGGTGAGTAAAGCGCTAGTTCGTCTTTCTGTTTTATGTTCAGCTTTTAATTCTAATCTTTGTTTATTAGCTGCTGCTGTTTGTCCTTCACCGTTTTGTTCACCTGCTGTTCGAGCTGTCCACTGGCTGTCGTCTTGCTGTCCTGGCTGCTGATTTGATGCCCACTGTTCTGGTCAGCTTAAGGCTGGCTGCATCACCCGTCCTGTCTGGCTGATCGGGGCCGACTGGGGTTCAGCCCGGACTGGGGTTCAGCCCGGACTAATCGTCTTGGTGCCGGCGTGGATGGTGTCTGCTGCAGCGCAACGGTTCTCCCAGGACGAACTCTTTGGACAGCTGTGGCTTGATTAATTGGACATCTCCCAGGCGGTGGTATTAATTCTGCCGTGGTGTACTACTGTCTTTATCGAATTGCACTTTCATTGTTGCCAGGAGTTATTACTGCCTTTTTAACTGTGTATTTTAAATTTAGGATTTTTTATTAAACAAATTGTGCAATTTATTGGTGTTTGTGTGAAGTGTCTCCTGCCTCATCTTCTGCAACGGGTCTAAAGTGCCTAAAGGGTAACTTTTAATAAAGTTTTTAACCAAATTCATTTTTTTAAATAGATTATTTTTTTTAAACTAAAAGTTGCCTAAAGTATTTTTTTACCCATACCCGTTCGGCTACAAATATAAAAAAGTTACAAAACAATTCTAAGTTTTCACCAATTGCACGTCACTTATACAGTACAGTATTCTGATACCTACTTGACACTGCAGACTACGTGATGGTGTAACGACACTGCAACGTGATGATGTAATGACGCTGTTCGTCTGTCTGCTCACTGCTTTGAGGTTAAAAAAAGAAAAATATGAGCATATTTTGCACAGAAATGACATTGAAAACATTAAAACCTCTACCACCGCATGTGGTACATGTGATGAAACGAGATTATTTACACCGGGTCCCAGTAACATCCAACAACAAAAAAATGTAAGAGAAGAACAGTAGTAACATCTAAGATATGATCTAAGAAAAACATCAGCTAAAAATACACTAAGCACCAATGTACCGTAATAGAAAAACATCAATACAAGCAGCAGCACGAGCATGAGTCCGTATGAGCAGATGGTCACAAATGAACAGCAACAGGAAAACAGATCAGCATGATGTGATATTTTGCAGTGATTATTCTTATCATGTATTATTCATGAGTCTAACAGCCTCAGGGTAGCAGCTGTTCCTCAAGTGGTTCAACATTTGATGCTCAACCTACTTCCTGAGGGGAACAGGGCAAAGATTGTGTATGCGCTGGATGAGTGTGGTCCTTCATGATGCAGGTGGCCCTCTTCTTGCATCTGGAGGTGTAGATGTCTGTGATGGTGGGGAGACTGACTCCAACAGACCTCTGTGCAGCCTTCACCACTCTCTGCAGAGCTTTTTTTCTGCAGCTGTGCAGCCTCCATGCCACACGTTGATGCTGGAGCACAGGATGCTCTCCACTGCACACCTGTAGAAGGAGGTGAGGACTGAGCTTCCCAGACCAGATCTTCTCAGCCGTCTGAGGAAGTAGAGTCTCTGATGACCCGATCATGGGCGATGGTGTTGTCAGTCCTCACCTCCTTCTACATGTGTGCAATGGAGAGCATCCTGTGCTCCAGCATCAACGTGTGGCATGGAGGCTGCACAGCTGCAGAAAGAAAGGCTCTGCAGAGAGTGGTGAAGGCTGCACAGAAGATGTTGGAGTCAGTCTCCCCACCATCACAGACATCTACACCTCCAGATGCAGGGAGAGGGCCACCTGCATCATGAAAGACCCCACTCACCCAGCACACACAGTCTTTGCCCCGCTCCTCTCAGGACGGAGGTTAAGGAGCATGAAATGTAGAACCATTAGACAGAGGAACAGCTTCTACCCTGAGGCTGTTAGACTCATGAATAAATAAATAATAAGAATAAATACTGCAAAATATCACATCATGTTGATGCTGATCTGTTTTCTTGTTGTTGTGTGTTCATTTGTGACCATCTGCTCATACAGACTCAGGTTCGTGCTGCTGTTTATAATGATGTTTTTCTATTACATTAGTGATTAGTGTATTTCTAGTTGATGTTTTTCTTAGTTATATCCTAGATATTATTACTGTTTTTCTCTTACATTTTGTTGTTGGATGTAACTGGGACCATGTGTACATAATCTCGTTTCATCACATGTACCACATGTGGTGCAAATGACAATATTCTGACTGTGATTCTGATAAAAGTTGCAGGACTAGCTGAAAACATGTAAAAATATGAAAAAGTTACAAAACAATTCTCAGTTTTCACCAAATGCACGTCACTTCTATTTTCATCTTACCTGCATCACTGCAGTTTGACCGTGATGACGTAACGACGCTCTTTGGGGAAGGGTAGGGGCTGTCTGCTCACTCCGCTTTGAGGTGAAAAATGAAACATAAGAGCAAATTTAGCACAAAAATCACGGTGAAAACATTAAAACCTCTCTTTATGTTACAATACAGCGTTCACAGCTTGTCACGCTGCAGTGGTCAAGTTAAATGTTAACGCTTCTTCTTCTTTCGGCTTTTCCCTTTTCAGGGGTCGCCACAGCGAGTCATCCTCCTCCACCTCACTCTGTCCTCTGAATCCTCTGTCCTCACTCCAACTACCTTCATGTCCTCGCTAACTGCATCCATATATCTCCTCTTTGTCTTTTTCCTGCAGCTTCATGTCTAACATCCTTCTACTAATATACCCACTGTCCCTCCTCTGGACATGTCCAAACCATTGTCCCTCCTCTGGACATGTCCAAACCACTGTCCCTCCTCTGGACATGTCCAAACCACTGTCTCTCTGACTGTCCACCTGCTGAGTGTCTCTCTGACTGTCCTCCTGCCGAGTGTCTCTCTGACTGTCCACCTGCTGAATGTCTCTCTGACTGTCCACCTGCTGAGTGTCTCTCTGACTGTCCTCCTGCTGAGTGTCTCTCTGACTGTCCTCCTGCTGAGTATCTCTCTGACTGTCCACCTGCTGAATGTCTCTCTGACTGTCCACCTGCTGAATGTCTCTCTAACTGTCCACCTGCTGAGTGTCTCTCTGACTGTCCACCTGCTGAATGTCTCTCTGACTGTCCTCCTGCTGAATGTCTCTCTGACTGTCCACCTGCTGAGTGTCTCTCTGACTGTCCACCTGCTGAATGTCTCTCTGACTGTCCTCCTGCTGAGTGTCTCTCTGACTGTCTACCTGCTGAATGTCTCTCTGACTGTCCACCTGCTGAGTGTCTCTCTGACTGTCCTCCTGCCGAGTGTCTCTCTGACTGTCTACCTGCTGAATGTCTCTCTGACCGTCTACCTGCTGAATGTCTCTCTGACTGTCCACCTGTTGAGTGTCTCTCTGACTGTCTACCTGCTGAGTGTCTCTCTGACTGTCCACCTGCTGAGTGTCTCTCTAACTGTCCACCTGCTGAGTGTCTCTCTAACTGTCCACCTGCTGAATGTCTCTCTGACTGTTCACCTGCTGAATGTCTCTCTGACTGTCCTCCTGCTGAGTGTCTCTTTGACTGTCTACCTGCTGAATGTCTCTCTGACTGTCCACCTGCTG
>JBBPBX010101065.1:0-12258 GCA_038048925.1 Garcialebias charrua
AGAAGTAGTGAGTTCACTGTAATCAGGTATATAATGTCTACTATACCCTGTCAACCCCAGAAAAGACAACATTTCCTGTACCGTGCTAGGCTTTGGGTGATTCAAAATGGAAACTCTGTGCTCAGGAGAAAGCGTTGTTCCTCGAGCTGAGACTAACCGTCCCAAGAAGGATACCTGGGTGCGGACGGCTTGAAGTTTTGTTTTGCTCACTTTGAAACCCGCATCATGAAGAAGAAGAAGAATGTCATGGGTGGCTTTGAGACAGTCTTCAGGTGATTCTGATGCTATCAATAAATCATCCACATATTGAAGCAAAGTGGTGCCTTCAGGAAGAGGAAGTTTAACCAACAGGTATTTTCAAGAAGAATCAAGAAGAATCAAGAAGGTTTATTAACATTGCATCAATTTTCATCAATACAGCGTAAATATGTAGTTGCAGCATCCAGGAGATAGAATGAGTGCAAACAAGCTGCAGCAGAACAAAGCACATGACATGTTTATCAACACATGATATGTTTATCAACACATGATATGCTCTTAGCGCGGCCAGGCCCAATCTGTCCCCAGATGAAGGTCAAAAGCAGGAAAACAGGCAGAGACACGGGGATTCACAGCATTGATATTAAAAAAAGATGAATCACATTTTGTCTTCAAGACACCGCGTGATCCAGTAAAAACCATATCAGAGCACATTTAGTTACAATAACAAATGGAGAGACGGCAGGCAAGGAGAGTCTGTGAGTAATTTCAGACAAACACAGAGTTCAGCAGATGTGCAGCTGGGTGTTATCTGAGGCTTCACAGAAATCTCTGGGGAGTGGGAGGGGGGGGGACTCTTCAGCTTCACACTCCAGGAGAATGGCTTCCCACAGCCTACTTTTCAAGGACATGTGCAGAAGCCAGATAATGTTCTTGTTTGTTATCCAATAGACCACAGTGTTCTTTTCCACTGCCGCCTCCAAGTCTGTGGTGCTGTTTCATGGCCGAAAGAAATCCAAATATGTGGTTTTAGTACCTGATTGAATATTCCAGGGGACAATGCAAGCCCCTGAGGAAGACGCGTGTATCGATACTGTTGGCCATTAAAAGTGAAAGAGAAAATGTCTCGTACATCATTTGACAAAGGGAGACAAAAGAAGGCGTTGGCTAAGTCAATACAAGTGAACCATTTTTGTTTTGGGTTCAAGTTTGTTAACGCCACGTATGGATTTGGAACAGGGCAGGTGGGAGTCTTAAGGATTGCATTAATTGACCTAAGGTCATGCACCATTCTGTACTTTCCTGTACCTGCTTTCTCGACTGGCAAAATGGGAGTATTCCACTGTGAATTAGACGGTTCTAATACTCCTGCATTTAGCAACCCCCAAACCGTATTGCTCAGCCCCTCTGCGGCTTCTGGCTTATGTGAGTATTGATACAACCATATTGGCTCAGTGGAGAGAAGTTCAAAAGTGATGGGATCGCAGTTTACTAATCCCACATCCTCTGGACCTTGAGACCAAAGGGATTGTGGGAGCGTATCAAGCATGGCAGGGACCTCTGTGTGATCAGTCTTTTCCCTGCCATGTTCTCTTGAAATAAGTTCATGATCTAATTTACCCAAATCCTGAGCTGAAACATCAATAATATAGCAATCTGTTGATGGTGAAAAAGCAACTGATGGAAGCTGTGTGGGACACCAATCTAGGGCATCCATGACTGTTTTTACCATGGGTCCTAAATCCTTAGCCTGGTGTGAAGGTGAAAGAGCAAGTGAGACATGTGGTGCTGCTTCAGATGACATCCTATACCATTCAAGTTGAGATGGTGATAGGGTGACATGTGAGGCCACCCCCTGAGGACCTACAATGATCTTATCTGAGGTCAAAACCCACTCAGTATCTTGCAAAGTAGAGGCAAAATGCTCTCTAAAACAATCATCAGAGTCACGGTCATAAAAGAGTGTCAGATGTATAGGATCTGGAGGGGGAACATAGGGTCGCAGAGCATCAAGCCATGGCTTCCAAGACAAGTACGCAGAGTAGATGCCCAGTTGCTGTGTTGTTTCAGGGCGTAGCAAAGCCCAGTAGATGTCAGCGACCTCCTCCTGCGTTGGTTTAAGCAGACATTGTGAGGCTGGAGAGGAAGATGATTGTGAACAAGTCCAACAAGTCCCATTGGGCAGAGTGACTTTCAGCCCAGTTGGTTCACACAAAATGGTCGCCCCCATCTTTTTCAACAAGTCTCTACCCAGCAGGTTTACTGGTACATCCTTAGACAAAACAAAAGGATGAGTCAAAGACTGCAGTCCTGCTGTGATCAGGAGAGGTTCAGTTAAATGCAGTTTTTGTTGCACCCCAGAGAAGCCCACCACTGACACCGTGTCAGATGTGGCGTGTTCGGAAAAGTCCAGGTCATTCAACGTGGAGTATGTGGCACCTGTGTCCACCAAGAAGGACAAGTCCTTGTTCATGACTTTCATCCGTATCATAGGGTCTGCACCTCCCCCTATGGACTGGTTTCTCTGTGGGGTGTGTCATTGCTGGTATGAAGAGCTGGACCCTGAGCCATGGGCCCACTCTCTTTGTGGAGCCGGGTGCTGGCCAGCTGGAGCCATCTGTGAGTTGGGAGCTGAGTGAAGGCGTCCTTCCCTCTGTGACTGTGCTTGTTTGTGAAAACATTCACGGGCCCAATGTCCTGGCTTCAAACAAAAATGGCAGACGTCTTGTGCTCTGTTTCCCTGCAGGTTACCTCGGCTATAGCCCCTGCCCCGCGCTCTTCCTCCTCTCCTCCATTGCCCCCTGACCGGACCCTGAGATGAGTTATTATAATATGGCTGGGGTGCCGTGTGCTGCTGTGGGGTGTTAAACACACCTCCCTCCCCAGTAACCATCTGTTTGGCCTCTTTCTTTGATTGCACCACATCTCTAGCTTGCTTTAGTTGTAATTTCAGCAGCTGAGTTTGCATGTCTTTTAAATCAGCTGAACTTTTTACCTCCTCATCTGCTACTTCCTGCAGATGATGAATTAAGTGACGTTCCCATTTCTCTGCATCAGCAGTGGGAAGGTCAGGGTTTGCTTTTATTGCTTTACTGACAGCTGCTGGAACACCATCAAGGATAGCTTGTCTAAAGAAATATCTCTGTCCCGCACCTTGCCCGTGGCAGTGTGTTCTATCATGCCACTCTTGCTTACACTGATCTAAATAAACTGTGGGGTTCTGTCCAGGTTTCCAATGAAACTTAGGCACCCCTGAACCCTCCGGGAGTGGGTAAGCCTCCCTAAGGGCTCCTGCGAACCTATTTAAGTGATTTGTCATGGGTTCTGAGTCGAGAACTGTGCGATTCCAACCTGCTGCCCGTTCCAATTCATCCATCCTAGTGGAAGTGACACATCTCCCCAACAAAGCTCTCACATCCCCCACTGCCAATGTGATCCCTTTGGTGAGGCTGTCCACTGAGTTCAACCATTTGCTGGCCCCCTCTGTTAGGGGGGGCAATTTCTCCACCAAGGCCTGAATGTCTCCCAGAGCAAAAGGTTTGTACCTGACTTGTGTACCTGCTTGGAACAAGGGATAGCTGCTGCTGGAAAAAGAACAATTTTCAAACCCTTGCGTCTCCTCATGCTCCATAAGACTAATGGGGTGTGATGTTACAGGAAGTGGTGTACTGGGTGTGGTGTTGTAGAGGGGAAGCGGTGTACTGGTGTTTTCCATCCGATTGGATGGAAGAGGAGGAGAGGTCATAACCTCTGAAGTGATCCGAAGAGGGCCTTCGGCCAAGGGGGGGTTCCCGGGCCTTGATGTGTTGTGGGGTGTCAGATTTAACATCCTGTCAGTTAATTCAGGCCTGTTTCCCCACCCAGGAGCGTCAGGAGGAACATATTTTTGCCCTGATGTCTCACTTAAAGTGAGCGAGAGGGGCCCTGGGGCCACTGGGTGGTAAAACGACACCTGTGACCTTGGGGGTGTTATTGGAGAGAAGGGAGGAGGGGTTATAGATATTGAGCTGACAGCTGCCTTTTGGGACCCATGTGTGTTCATAAAGTCTCTGAAGTCTGATGCACTCACTGATCCCACCTCACTCTTGGTAACCAGATTCTCTGATGTCATGGAATTCTCTTGTACTAAGGTGGAGGGAGCTTCTTCTATCTTTACCACGCCCCCTTCTACATGATATATTGGGTACATGCTTTTTACCGATGGTGCTGGTGGGGTGCTGTTATAGGGTGGAGGCTCAAGAATTCCTGTTTTCTCACTTTTCTCCATAGTCAGTAAATGTAACACTCCTTGTGCTATTAAAACCAGTTTAAACCACTCTTTGCAACTGCTGTCTGATGCAGTCAACAATTTTTTATATTTCCCTTTTTGTAAAGCATTGGCCTCTTTCTTTTGCTTTTCAAACTCCTCTGTTTCTTCTCTACACTTTCTTATTCTTTCCCATATTAAACTCACCACGTTACTTTTACCTGTTTTGTCAGTTAATTCCTCTAATTTTTTTAAGAGCTGTTTTTCCTGTTTTCTGTCTTGCACTGACATGGTTATTGCCTGAATTATGATCTTTTTCTGTTCTTCCATGGGTTTAAATAAGGTGCTCCCGCACCTCTGACTAAAATTCCCTTCCATCTCAGCTGTTATATTTTTGTCCATTCTCACAGTAAAACATGCACACTCCACACAGCTATTAATCTTTATTGTTACAGGAACCAGGACTCAGTGAATACACGGGTGCCTCCCACACTGGAAGGGTCGAGACAGACTGCGCGTTCCTTATGGCAAGTCAGCCCGTCCGATTCTTTTCCCGTGTACCACTCCGGAACTCTTTTTTCCTTCCTCTTCCACACACACACACGCTGGCCTTATAATTCAACAAGACTTACAACACTGAAGACTGACCAGCTCACGCTGGCCTTATAACTCACAGGACAGACAACGGATAAACAGACCAGCCCAACAGGCACGCGGAGCTCTGACGCCAGAAACTTCAGCAATAAAAAAATTTTTTTAGAACCTTTTGAGTATAACATAGGATTGGTTTGACGTGTGTTGACTCCTCACAGTGTTCGTACCCTCACTGGTTTAGAACATAAAAAAGATTTAGTATTCTGTGACTAATTTTATTCTATTTTTAACTGGTCCAAATTTTGGAACTCTTATCGGATTATTTTATCAGCGAAAGTCAGCGTGTTCATTTCAAAACTCTCACCTAGCCCCGCCCTTACTTATTTAATCTCGAATTATAAGTAAGTCTAAATTGTCACTGTTTTAAACTAGACACAACCTAGTAAGATTACAGTTGAACTTGGTCTCAGAGTTACAGGGTCAGCGGCGAATAAATTATTTATTTATTCTAAAACCCCGACCCCTCTGTTCCAAACGCCCGTCGGCATTAGGGAGGCGCGACCACTGCGTGATTTACCTGGGACTTGGGTATTATTATTTACTTCATGTATACGTATACTTGTCTTATTTCATTATCTTAATGAGTCCAACACACTGAGTTAAAATTTGCCTATTAATGTCCAATCACAGATTTCGTTTAAACAGGAATCTGCTTACCTTCTTTGTAGAAGTGACCGGTCAGTGATCAGTGCTCTGGACTCCTCTGCCCCTTCCTGTCCGCGCGTGCAACCATCTCGGTAGGAACCTCCAATTGTTGGCTTTTTTCTTATCCGCCCCAGAATTCGTTATTTGGTTCACTTTGGATCAGAAAGGAAAAACACGCTGAAAACACGACAAACACTCATAATTTAAAGTTCCAAAAAACCAGTTTAATTAATCATAAGTTTAAAAAAGAAAGTCACAGAATACATTTATGCTATTCTTAAAAGTCATTACATTTGTTCAAAAGAGAGCCAGGGAGACAGTGGGGGGAGAATGGATGGAAGAAAAGACATTTTATGTGTTTCAAGGAAGACCTCATACAACCTGATTAGTCTGAATCCAAGTCTTCACCCCGGGGCCTTTCTGCCTTATCGCTGGAGGAGGATACCCAAGTTTATATACTCCTGCAGGATATTTCCTGCCTTCCACCAATCACAGAGACCCTCTTTGTCTCTCTCTGGTGGGGCATTTTCCCTCCCCCTTAACTGATAGAGGAAATACCATTTGTTTTTTCAGCTGGCTGAACTCTTTTTTGGTAAAAGAGTGAAGGATAATATTCATTCATTCAACCTTTATTTATACAGGCTGACTTTACACAGTTCTACTTTTAATCTGATTGAAAACTACTTCACAACTATTATATAATTAATGCACAAGTGCTTTATGATCAAGGTATTAATTGTTTTACTACGTTTTATGCAACCATGTTCTCTGCGCCTTCAAGTGAACACAGTTTTCAGAGCTGGACACCTTTCTTCCAACTCACATGAGGCTGAGGGGGGAAGTGTAACACCCAGAACAAAGAGACCAGTGTCTCCTTGCCAGTCATATAAATCTGTGAAGTCATAAAACTGACAAAAGGCACCAAGGCCCCCCCCGCCACAAGTCACTCAAAGACCAGAAGAGACCCACTTTCAAGCATTCCTTAAGTCCCAAAGCCTCACATGAGTAGATGCTCACATTCTGTCTCCTCTCAGAAAACCCTTACCATTTTATGAGAGAAACTTGATCATTTTTAACATCGTATGAAAAACCTCTTCGATATAATGAAAACACAAAGACAAAATTATTTTATTTCATGACAGGGGACAGAAGGAATGAGCAGATGAGCTGAAGCAGACTGAGGAGGAAGTGAAAAGAAATGACAGACAAAGTAAAACAAGAAACAAATCACAAAAAGAACAGAACACAAATCAGAAGGGCAGAGGAAGGGTGACAGGCATTACCCAGAGCAGGACCAGGGTTCGGGCGGACATCCAGAACGGGACCAGAGGTCAAAGAAGGGCAGAACTGGACCGGTGCTGGCAGCCGCTGAGTCAGAGGTGGCGGTGCTGGCAGCTGCTGAGTCAGAGGTGGCGGTACTGGCAGCTGCTGAGTCAGAGGTGGCGGTGCTGGCAGCTGCTGAGTCAGAGGTGGCGTGCTGGCAGCAGCCGGGCCAGAGAGGGCGGTGCTGGCAGTAGCCGGGCCAGAGAGGGCGGTGCTAGCAGCTGCTGGGCCAGAGAGGGGGGTGCTGGCAGCTGCTGGGCCAGAGAGACCCTCCAGTTTCCTGTGCCGAGGGGTCCCAGGAGGGACCTCCTCCAGTTTCCTGTGCCGAGGGGTGACAGAGGGTAAAACTAAACAGGACTGTGGATTACTTGGATGAATATTGAAACTAAAGACAGGACTGTGGACAGAAGGGGCTAAAATATGACTAAACAAGACTGTGGATTACTTGGATGAATATTGAAACTAAAGACAGGACTGTGGACAGAAGGGGCTAAAATATGACTAAACGGGACTGTGGATTACTTGGATGAATATTGAAACTAAAGACAGGACTGTGGACAGAAGGGGCTAAAATATGACTAAACAGGACTGTGGATTACTTGGATGAATATTGAAACTAAAGACAGGACTGTGGAAAGAAGGGGCAAAAATATGACAGAGGGAAGAAGGTGTGAGGTCAGGCTAAAGAGGGGGGTCAGCGGGGCCGGGGGCCGCTGACCGTGACAATCTATCTATCTATCTATCTATCTATCTATCTATCTATCTATCTATCTATCTATCTATCTATCTATCTATCTATCTATCTATCTGTCTGTCTGTCTGTCTGTCTGTCTGTCTGTCTGTCTGTCTGTCTGTCTGTCTGTCTGTCTGTCTGTCTGTCTCTGTCTGTCTGTCTGTCTGTCTGTCTGTCTGTCTGTCCGTCCAAACACAGAGCTTTTCTAAAACATCTAGCATACCTGTACATATTTCAAACCCCAGCCAGTTGAAGCAGATGGATGCTTGTCCTGAGCCTGGTTCTGCTGAAGGTTTATTCCTGTTAAAATAGTTTTTCCTTTCCATTGTTGATTGTGCTTGCTCAGGATGGGAGACTGTTGAATGAAGATTCAACATAATCTACTGGCTTCATTAGATAAATAACTTTTACTGTTATTTTTTTATGTATGATAATGTTTTGTACACTGCCCTGAGACAACTTCTGTTGTGATTTGCTGCTATATGAATACATTTAATTGAACTGGATTGAATAGGATGTTGGAATTACAGGAACAGCTTCAAAAAATCCTGTAAACGTTTTGACAGACATATTTATTTAATAAATTCCAGTTTGTGAAAGTAAATTATGACTCTTCTTCATATACCAAAGTTAGTCATGAAGTTCCTCAGGGTTCAGTGCTTGGACAAATACTCTTTATTTTATATCATGAGTTGAGATCCAAGATGGCACCGTTGTTGTTTGAGGCTCGCTGTCTGATGCTCTTCCTGTTTTTTCTGTTTGCTTTTAATTTTAACACAAGTGTAAACGCTCGGATTGTGTATGATCGCCAAAGATTATTGGACATTGGAGCCTCGACTGGTAATATGATACCATGGAATTATACTGGAGACAAGACCCCGCCCTTGCTGCTGGGCATTCCAGCTTACCTGTGTCGTTCCTGGTCTCTACCTTTCCGACGGAAGCGAACCCGCCGTCGTGGCAGACGCAGCGGTTGGCTAGTACGTGCGAAGGCAGCTTTGGGGCATTGTTTTCCGGACTCATTCAGTGCGCGTAGGCTGGTGCCGCGCCTCTCCTTCCCGTTGCGCGTGCTGGATCCTGTGGGTACCTGCTTGGTGCCTGTTGGTGGAGGCCATGATGGAGCGGTCCAGCCTCGTCCTCCCTGCACTCCTCGACCCTGTAGACGTGGGGTGAATCTTCTTAACCTACGATCTCTTCGCCGGGAATCTCGGACGCCAGATGGTGGCGGAGATCCGCCGATCTCGACCAGGATCGGTCTGATAAATGCTAGGTCGCTAGCAAACAAAACATTCGTCATCAAGGATTACTTTTCCTCTCAAGGCCTGGATTTCTTGTTTATAACCGAATCATGGACAAGTGGTTTGGGTGAGTCCAGCGTCTTTAATGAACTTTTGCCGCCGAACTGCTGCTACTTTAATTTTCCGAGGATGACGGGTCGAGGAGGAGGAATAGTGAAAGTTTTTAAAAACTGTTTTACTTGTAAACAGTTGCCTCCAGCCCGTTTTTGTAGCTTTGAGCTTGGTCTCTTTGAACTTGGTAGCTCCCACACTGTGTTGTGTGCGGTGGTCTATCGGCCACCGAAGTACAACAAAGATTTTATAAATGACTTTTCTGATTTCCTGGCTGATATCATGCCACGGTATGACAAAATTTTATTGGTTGGTGATTTCAATATCCGTGTCTGTTGTCCTACTTCACCTATGGCTCAGTCGTTTCTTAATGTTATTGATTCTTTTAATCTTGTGCAGTTTGTGACTGGTGCTACGCATGAGTTTGGACACACACTTGATTTGGTTTTATCTTTTGGTCTACCAGTTTTTAACTTAGTGATTGGTGACCCATTATTTTCAGACCATATGCCTGTTTTATTTGAGATAAAGCAGTCCATTACTAAAGTTAAACCATGTGCTGCAGTTCGGCTCTGTCGTGTTCTTAACCCTTCCACTGCTGTTCAGTTTTCTTCTGTTTTTAATGAGAACTGTACAATCCCAGAGACTGTGGGAAATAAAACCGAGGATATCAGCAACTGGTTTTATTCTACCAGCAAAGCAGCTCTGGATTCGGTGGCACCATTAAAAATTAGACCTGCAAAATCCAAACATGAACCCTGGTTAAATGATGTCACTCGGGCTGCCAGGAGAAACTGTCGTAAAGCTGAACGTAAATGGAAATATGATAACTTGCAGGTGTCACTCCAAATATTGAAGGAATGTTGGCGCTGTTATCAAAGGACTGTAAAAGATGCCAAAAGAAGATACCTGACTAATATCATTGTATCTAACAGTCACAATCCTGCTGTTTTATTTAGAACTATTAATTCTGTTTTAAATGCCCCACATGGTGCTATTGTGGAGACTTCCCCTGCTGTCTGTGAAAGTTTCTTACACTTCTTTGTTGAGAAAGTCACTTCTATTAGGGCCCAGATCATACCCACTGTTCATGACCCTGTAGATACTGTGCCTTGCTCTGCTATTTTTCATAGCTTTGAATGTGTGACTTTGCATTCCCTGCAGGAGGTCGTTAGCCACTTAAAACCAACTGGTTCTCCAGATGATGCTATTCCACCTCGACTATTCAATGAGGTTTTTCTTACTATAGGTCCTTCGATCCTTGCTCTTGTGAATAGTAGCCTGTCCTCAGGTGCTGTTCCTGAAAATCTGAGACATGCAGTTGTCCAGCCTCTGATTAAGAAATCAAACTTGGATGGTGCTGTCCTGGCGAACTACAGACCAATTTCTAAATTGCCCTTCGTTTCGAAAATTCTTGAGAAGGTAGTTTATAATCAGCTAATGGCCTTTCTCATTGATCATAATATTTTAGAGGTTTTTCAGTCTGGTTTTAAATCATTTCATAGCACAGAGTCAGCTCTTTTAAAAGTTTTTAACGATATATTCTTGGCGACTGATTCTGGTGACTGCGTTGTTTTGGTGTTGTTGGATCTATCAGCTGCGTTTGACACAGTGGATCACAACATTTTAATCACACGTTTGGAACAGTGGGTGGGCATTGGTCATATAGCCTTAGATTGGTTTAAATCTTATCTGACCAAGCGTACTTTTTGTGTCTGTCTTGATGGACATAGGTCCTCCTCTGCTCCACTCTCATGTGGTGTTCCGCAGGGCTCAGTTTTGGGCCCTCTTTTATTTTTGTTGTACATCCTTCCGCTTGGTTCTGTTTTTAGGAAATACGGGATTGCTTTTCATTGTTATGCAGATGACACACAGATCTACGTACCTTTAAAGAAAGCAGACTCAGCCTCTCTTCGGTCTCTGTTCCTATGTTTGGAAGATTTGAAGGCCTGGATGGCCCTAAACTTCTTAAAACTTAACGAAGACAAAACAGAGGTGGTGATTTTTGGCAATTCGACTGAAGACTCTCTGTCCGATTGCTCCTTGGCTCAGTATGTCCAGCCAATTGTTACAAATCTAGGGGTCAAGATGGATGCTGGTCTTAGGCTGGAGTCTCAGATTAAAGCAGTTGTAAAATCCAGCTTTTTTCATTTGAGGCAGCTAGCCAAAGTAAAAGCCATCCTTCCTAGACAGCACTTCGAAACAGCAATCCATGCATTTGTGACAACACGGCTGGATTACTGTAATTCACTTTATGTTGGTATTGTAATGGTTGAGGGTTTGAGTTTCACTGAATTGCCAACACACTGAAACGTTTTAAAATGTTTATTAAAATAGAGAAGGCTGGAGCAGGTTTCACAGGTCTTTGCATCAGGAGCACTAAACAGGAGAGGAGAAGGCGTCTTACTTAATCGGGGTTCACAGGCGTGGGTCGGTTTCCAAGAGGCAGATGGGTGGATAGATCCGTTTAGGGGCAAAAACACAGAGCAGAATCCAGAGATGGGGTCCGAGGTCAAAACCAGAAGAGCTGAGGCAAAAACGGTAACAATAGGGGAGCAGGCAGGAATCTTTAAACCATGAGACAGGACCAGGATCGAGACGAGGAAGGCAAGATGAGACATGAAGGCTGGATAACTACTCAGGATGACCTTTTCATAAATCTGGCAGAGCTTGGGAGTGAGGCTGTGACTTCTATACTGGCTGCAACAGGTGGATGATATCAAGGTTAATTAGCTGCAGGGCATGAAGGCAAAAAGAGCACTGATTACTGAGACTTGACTGTGAAGAGAAATACTAAGACAAGATGAACGTGGATCATGACAGTACCCCTCCCCTAAGGGCCGGCACCTGACGGACCTCCAGGCTGGGACGGGTGATCCTTGTGGAACCTTGCAATGAGGGCCTTATCCAAGACATGACGAGCGGGAACCCAGGAGCGTTCTTCAGGGCCATACCCTTCCCAGTCAATAAGGTACTGTAAGCCCCTACCCCAGCGGCGAGAGCGCATGATGCGACGAACCGTGTAGACTGGACCACCATCGATGAGTCGGGGGGTGGAGGAGGCCCGGAGGAGGGCGCAAACCTGGACTGTAGGACAGGCTTGACCCGGGACACATGAAAGGTAGGGTGGATCCTCATGGAGTTCGGGAGTTTCAACCTGACAGCCACTGGGTTGACAATCTTAGAGATGGGGAAAGGGCCAACAAAACGAGGAGCAAGTTTCTTGCAGTCTAGTCGAAGGGGGAGGTCTTTAGTCGACAGCCACACTTTCTGTCCTTCTTTGTAGCTGGGAGCAGGGATCCTCCGCCTGTTGGCAGACTTCATATATA
>JBBPBX010101066.1:0-12258 GCA_038048925.1 Garcialebias charrua
CTGGATCTCGAAAGCTCTAGGACGAGTTCGCTCAGATATGACGTAAATGAAATAGACCAAATTGTGACTTTGACCTAAAATGGCCGACATACTGTTGGCTTTGGACCATTGCTCCAAGAGACTTTTTTGTAGCTCCTGATGAGATACACATGTGTAGCAAGTTTCATAATTCTGGGATAAAGCATGGCTGGGGGCTGTTTTTTTAAAATATTCTAGAGGGCGCTGTTGCGGAATTAGGCCACGCCCACCAAGTATTGCAATGGAATCCTGCAGGGGGGTGAACAAGGATCGATGTCAGTGAGTTTGGTGAAGCTGGGAGCTTATATTAGGAAGTTATTTTAGCTTGATGTTTCATGGAGAATGGCCATATTTGAGGCTTGGCCACGCCCACATGCTTTGACATAGAAAAATTCTTTTGATAACTTTTGACCTTCAATGCCTCAAGGTAGTGCTGACCGAGTTTGACGCCTGGATCTCGAAAGCTCTAGGACGAGTTCGCTCAGATATGACGTAAATGAAATAGACCAAATTGTGACTTTGACCTAAGGCCACGCCCACATGCTTTGTCATAGAAAAATTCTTTTGATAACTTTTGACCTTCAATGCCTCAAGATAGTGCTGACCGAGTTTGACGCCTGGATCTCGAAAGCTCTAGGACGAGTTCGCTCAGATATGACGTAATTGATGTTTCATGGAAAATGGCCAGATTTGAGGCTTGGCCACGCCCACATGCTTTGACATAGAAAAATTCTTTTGATAACTTTTGACCTTCAATGCCTCAAGATAGTGCTGACTGAGTTTGACCCCTGGATCTCGAAAGCTCTAGGACGAGTTCGCTCAGATATGACGTAAATGAAATAGACCAAATTTGACTTTGACCTAAGGCCACGCCCACATGCTTTGACTTAGAAAAATTCTTTTGATAACTTTTGACCTTCAATGCCTCAAGATAGTGCTGACCGAGTTTGACGCCTGGATCTCGAAAGCTCTAGGACGAGTTCGCTCAGATATGACGTAAATGAAATAGACCAAATTGTGACTTTGACCTAAAATGGCCGACTTCCTGTTGGCTTTGGACCATTGCTCCAAGAGACTTTTTTGTAGCTCCTGATGAGATACATATGTGTACCAAGTTTCATTATTCTAGGATAAAGCATGGTGTCAATAGACCTTTAAATGTCAAAGTTATAGCGTTTCGTTTGTTTCGGCGAGTACGCCAAGTTCACCGCTCCACCACGCCCCCTGAACATATACGAAAAGTCAATTTTTTTGATAACTTTTAAAGGCCCATGCCTTAACTGCATTCTGACAAAGTTTGAAGCCGATAGGTCGAACGCCTGAGAAGGAGTTCGTCAAAGTTCGACATGAGTAAAACTGAAAAATGACCAAAATTTGACCTTTGACCCAAAATGGCCGCCTACCTGTGCATTTTAGAGGGTACCTCCAATGTACTTTTTTTCTTGAATTGGGGAGATCTACATATGTACCGAGTTTCAGATCTCTACGACTTACGGTTTTCCCCAACTCACGTTAGGGGGCGCTGTTGAGCAGTTAGGCCACGCCCACTTACGATTACACCAGATTCATAAAATTTTCGTTGGGGGACAATTTTGGGTGAAGTTTGGTGAGTTTTTGAATATGTTAAAGGCCCCAAACGGCCGCGCGAAGTGACGGAAGAAGAATAATAATAATGAAGAAATCCTGCGATTACAATAGGCCTTCAGCAGAGCTTCGCTGCTTCGGGCCTAATAATAATGAAGAAATCGAGCGATTACAATAGGCCTTCAGCAGAGCTTCGCTGCTTCGGGCCTAATAATGAAGAAATCCTGCGATTACAATAGGCCTTCAGCAGAGCTTCGCTGCTTCGGGCCTAATTAAAGCTGCAAGCAGCGTTGAGGCCCGAAGCAGCTTAGCGCAGCTCCGGCCTTATTGCGGCGACCTCGTGAGCTCCAGCTGGTCCGCTCGGTCGCCACCTCGAACTCTCTCGTGCCCATCCAGCACCAGTTTGCCAAGAACAATTAGCGAACAACAACAATATATACGTGTTTAGAAGTGCTGACAGATGATACACAGTAAACGTGGAACAGATCACATGATCTAGCAATGAGATGTAACAGTTGGAAAAATAATGTAAGGGGCACACTGGAGTCTCTGTTAAACCATAGTATCAAAGTGTGTAGAAGTGATCAGCCCTTTGTGAATTGCTGGGTTGCAATCACGTGACCCGGAAGTGGCGCGAAATTCAGATGCGGGGCAGGAAGTGATTTTCCCCAGTTCAAAACACAGCAGAATGGATTACAGCAAGTATGCCAAAGCCCTAAATAAACTGGCGAGGACGAGTTTTGGGTTAACCATTTAGGATCAAAAGAAGCTTTAAATGGTTGTCGACTTGTTTCTGCCCGGGTGAGTAGTGAGATGTATTATTTATTTAGTAATTAGCCTATGCTAACTACGCTATCGCTAATGCTAACAACAAGTTTAGTTAGCCCCCTGTTATTTCTATGTGCGTGGATCTACTTAAAAATAATATATTTAGCTTCTGTAAAGCCAAATTCGTGCTGGAGTTGTATGTGTTAACGTTGAGTCATATGCATTTCTACACTGTAGGTCAGAGATCTACAGTAACTCCATTAAAAAGGTAAGTTAATGTACTGAAAATATTATGATTTTTTTTGTTTTGATAATACAGTATCATCAAGGTGATCGTATCTTCTTTGTAACTTCAGATACTAGCTGGTTAAACTCAAGGTGGCCATACATGGGAGCCTCACCAGATGGAGTCGTTTCATGTGACTGTCATGGAGCCAGGGTGTGTGAAATCAAGGTAAAATTTATTTCTCAAAAGGTTTGGACTACTGCACTGCAGACTTAGCTTTTTTAGATTTTTCTACCTGGATTATTGAGCATGCATTAGGGTACTGCACTGCAGACTTTGCGCACCTCACAGTATGAATGTTACAACTATAATTTTTTACTCAAATCTTTGTTGTTTGCATATTTCACAGCATGTAGCCGTAGTTTTGGGGATGGTCTTGCAGTTTGTGGGATGTTGCCTTGTTTCCAGTTAAAAAATGTGTGACCTTTCCATCACCTTTTAAAACTTAGTCCAGATTAATACATTCTTACCTGTGGAACACACCTGGTTGACAGAGACATAAATATAGTCTCATTTTCTAACATTGGTGTTGGATAGTGAAATGAGTGAAACACAATCTTTAAAAACGTATCATATTGAAATGTTTTGGAGACTACCGTATTTATTTTTTATGTCTAAGTTTCATTGTCTTGTCCTTCAGTGCCCACAGAGCAAACAGCATGAAGTCGGTCTGAGGATGTGTGCTGGACAGCCTGGTTTTTGTCTCGTCGTCTCGTCAAGGTTGGAGATTCTGTACAACTGGATAGGAACCATCCTTATTACCATCAGCTCCAGGATCAGATTCACATTGTGGATGTACAATATTGTGATTTTGTAGTATGGAGTGAAAATGATATTTATGTGGAAAGAATTCTGCCAGATGACCAGCTGTGGGAAACAGCAGTTCCCAAAATTCAGCACTATTTTACACATTGCATCCTACCTGAAATCCTGGGACAGAAATCCACACGTGACTAACCAATCTAAGAATCAAGAATGTTATTTGGAGTAGTTGATGAAAGGAGTTTGAAAAGTTTATACAAATTTAAACAGTTGCTCTTTTTTTCCCCAAAAACATTTGTCACTACCATAACATGTTTCAGCTACACCTGTAGCAAGCACTCTGCAGAAGGGTCATGTGATGTTGTTACATGTCATGACAGCTGTTTTTTATTTACAATAATCTTAATTGAAAAGTTAAGTATGTTAAATCAAATGATATATTTAAATCAATATGAGATTAGCTTGTGAATTTCAAAGGTGTTCTAATATGTTAAATAACAGCACATACAAATGTCATATGTCACAAATGTTGCAAAATGAGTCTACTTCAGAAAAATGTTTTTATTTCAATAGCAAAACTCATGTCATTTTAACTGACCAATATTCACAAAGATTGGTTATGGAGTTCATTGAATAAATTAAAAATATTCAACCTTATTGGGTAAATTTTTTTTTTGTCTTCATGAACAATTAACATGTACAAATATGGTCTGTAACAGTATTAGTGATTTAATTTACTTTTGATTTACTTTAAATGATAAATACATGTATAATCATTTAAACTTAAAATATTTATATAAATATAGTTGATTGAATTACTTGTCGCTCAGGCCACTATTAAGAATTGTAATCTTTCATGGAGAACATGAATCGTTCTAAAACAAATTCGAGACACAGTGGCTTTTGACACATTAAATCTATAGGCAAGGTCTTGAAGCTGCAGATGTAATCTGAGATGCATAAGTATCATAATAAATTGCTCAAATTTGGAGAGTGCTGACAGTGATGACATGCTGATGTATAAGGTTCACAGAGCTGAAAAATTTGCATCAAAACTAAAAAGTTGGGCAGTCCCGTATAAAACTTTGTTTTATCGTTGTTCTGGAAGGTTTCAGGAGTAAATTTAGTCACTGAGACTTTTTCCTTAAGGTCGCAGATCTCAGTTGTGTAGCCTTTCACTGCATCCTCCAGCTTTGTGAGGTCAACCATGCTTAGATCCGTCTGGCATTCTGCATCTGCAAATATTTAATTATTAAAAATTACGTTCAGAAATTCTATAAATAAATAAATAGTATTTTTATTTATTATTATTTTACCTTTGAATCGTTCGTTTTCAGGGGCTGGTAAGCTTTCTTCACAGAGCTCATCTTCCAGACTGTTGGCCTCCTCAGTGCAGAGAAGCTTCCAGGCCTTAGCTCTTTCCCTGCGCCGGAGGGATGCTTCTGTTTGTGGCCACTCGTTACTTCTTTGGTACCCCAGGTTAACAGTGGGGGCCCAGTCTTGGGAATGTACATCACCTGCTGCACTCGGACAACCTAAATATAAGACACCACTTTAAAGTAAAACACGTAAATGCCTTTCCTAGCACTAAGCTAACCGCTAACAACATTAGCATTCTAATCGGATTTTTTCTGGGAACAACCAAGTGTTGAACCACTACACAAGCTAGGGCATAACATATCTTACCTGTCTTTCTAGTTACTGTCCAATAAAATATCTGAAAATATGATTTAAACGATACGACCCTTACCTGTAACAAAGTGGTCGCTGCAGACTCTCGTCAGTTTCTGCACCTCCTGTTTTTAGCCGTAGGTTGTAATCCACGTTTGTCGTCTTTTTTCTGTAAGTTTTTTTAAATTAATCCCCTTGTAGCATACTACTTTCGGAACACGAAAATAACTTTTATCTATCTCTCGATTAGAGCGGTTGCAACAACCGTAAACGGCACAGAATTTAGGCATGTTGATGCTGAATCAGCAACAGAAGGAAACGGCTGCGTTTACTTCTTGCCCCGCATCTGCATTCTGTGACGTCACTGCTACGTCATCTGAAACCCAGCAATAGCAAACAACCCTTTGGGTTGTTTTTACAATGGGTGCTAACGATCCATTGTTAAGATGATGGTCATCCATCATGTGAGCAACTGGTTTCAGCAGTCATCAGGAAACTGGTTGATCCACTTTGAGAGGGTGCTAAGACTGAGCTGAATATCAGACTTAGCTTTTTTAGAGTTTTCTACCTGGATTATTGAGCATGTATCAGGGGAAAATTAAACATGTTTTAAAATCAATTTTGGAGCATTTAGAATTGATTCTGAATCGCCAAGACAAAGAATCTAGATTTAAAAAAACAATTTATTCCCTTCATCCTTATTGACATATAACAGTTTGAATTATGTAGGTGGTGCACTGAAGTCAAAATTTACACAACAATATCAATGCGTTTAGAACTGCTCCCTGATGACGCAGAATAAATCTGGTACAGATCGAATGATGTATCACTGAGATCTAACAGTTTGAATAATCTAGGGGCGCTCTAGAGTCATATGTTGATCCACAATATCAATGCGTGTAGACATGCTCACTGATGAAGTACAATAAATCTCGTGCAGATCGGATAATTTATCTCTGAGATATACCACGCTGAACAAGTTTCTGGTGTTATCTCACATGCTAACGGGTGATGCTAATGCTAAGCTAACTAGCATGCTAGGCTAACACCTAATTTTCCAACCAAACTTACACAGGTGACTCAACAGACCACGCTGAACAAGTTTCTGGTGTTATCTCACATGCTAACGTGTAATGCTAATGCTAAGCTAACTAGCATGCTAGGCTAACACCTTATTTTCCAACCAAACTTAAACAGGTGACTCAACAGACAGCGCTGAACAAGTTTCTGGTGTTATCTCACATGCTAACGGGTAATGCTAATGCTAAGCTAACTAGCATGCTAGGCTAACACCTTATTTTCTAACCAAACTTACACAGGTGACTCAACAGACCACGTTGAACAAGTTTCTGGTGTTATCTCACATGCTAACGGGTGATGCTAATGCTAAGCTAACTAGCATGCTAGGCTAACACCTTATTTTCCATTCAAACTTACACAGATGACTCAACAGACCACGCTTAACAAGTTTCTGGTGTTATCTCACATGCTAACGGGTGATGCTAATGCTAAGCTAACTAGCATGCTAAGCTAACACCTTATTTTCCAACCAAACTTACACAGGTGACTCAACAGACCACGCTGAACAAGTTTCTGGTGTTATCTCACATGCTAACGGGTAATGCTAATGCTAAGCTAACTAGCATGCTAGGCTAACACCTTATTTTCCAACCAAACTTACACAGGTGACTCAACAGACCACGTTGAACAAGTTTCTGGTGTTATCTCACATGCTAACGGGTGATGCTAATGCTAAGCTAACTAGCATGCTAGGCTAACACCTTATTTTCCAACCAAACTTACACAGGTGACTCAACAGACCACACTGAACAAGTTTCTGGTGTTATCTCACATGCTAACGGTTGATGCTAATGCTAAGCTAACTAGCATGCTAGGCTAACACCTTATTTTCCAACCAAACTTACATAGGTGACTCAACAGACCACACTGAACAAGTTTCTGATGTTATCTCACATGCTAATGGGTGATGCTAATGCTAAGCTAACTAGCATGCTAGGCTAACACCTTATTTTTCAACCAAACTTACACAGATGACTCAACAGATCACGCTGAACAAGTTTCTGGTGTTATCTCACATGCTAACGGGTGATGCTAATGCTAAGCTAACTAGCATGCGCACTTGAGTCAAATGTTAGCCCACCATATCAATGTGTACACAAGGGCTCACTGTTGATGCACAATAAATCTTGTACAGATCGGATAATGTATCACTGAGATATAACTGTAGTAATAATATAGGGGGCGTTGTGGAGTAAAAATTTACACAACATTATCAATGTGTGTAGAAGTACTCACTGATGAACCACACTAAATCTCGTGCAGATCGGATAATGTATCACTAAGATATAACTGTAGTAATAATATAGGGGGCGCTATGGAGTAAAAATTTACATACTATTATCAATGTGTGTCGAAGTGTTCACTGATAAAGCACAATAAATCTCGTGCAGATCGGATAATGTATCACTAAGATATAACTGTAGTAATAATATAGGGGGCGCTATGGAGTAAAACTTTACATACCATTATCAATGTGTGTCGAAGTGTTCACTGATAAAGCACAATAAATCTGGTTCAGATCGGATGATGTATCACTGAGATATAACTATAGACATAATGTAGGGGGCGCACTTGAGTCAAAAGGTGTGAAATTTATGACCAAAACTACCTTTTGATCCAAAATGGCTGACTTCCTGTTGGTTTTGGACCAGGGTTCCAAGAGACTTTTTTGTAGGTCCTGACAATTTACACATGTATACCACGTTTCATAATTCTGGGATAAAGCATGGCTGGGGGCTGATTTTTAAACTAAATTCTAGGGGGCGCTCTGGAAGAATCAGGCCACGCCCACTACATATTGGACTGCAGTCCTGTCGAGGGATGGATAAATATAGATCTTAGTGAATTTGGTGCAGCTGGGAGCTTATATTAGGAAGTTATTTTAGCTTGATGTTTCATGGAGAATGGCCAGATTTGAGGCTTGGCCACGCCCACATGCTTTGACATAGAAAAATTATTTTGATAACTTTTGACCTTCAATGCCTCAAGGTAGTGCTGACCGAGTTTGACGCCTGGATCTCGAAAGCTCTAGGACGAGTTCGCTCAGATATGACGTCAATGAAATAGACCAAATTGTGACTTTGACCTAAAATGGCCGACTTCCTGTTGGCTTTGGACCATTGCTCCAAGAGACTTTTTTGTAGCTCCTGATGAGATACACATGTGTACCAAGTTTCATTATTCTGGGATAAAGCATGGCTGGGGGCTGTTTTTTTTAAATATTCTAGAGGGCGCTGTTGCGGAATTAGGCCACGCCCACCAAGTATTGC
The DNA here is from genome assembly GCA_038048925.1 of Garcialebias charrua. NCBI lineage: Eukaryota > Metazoa > Chordata > Actinopteri > Cyprinodontiformes > Rivulidae > Garcialebias > Garcialebias charrua. The sequence goes on from JBBPBX010101066.1 coordinate 8,440, forward strand.
AATGGAATCCTGCAGGGGGTTGAACAAGGATCGATGTCAGTGAGTTTCGTGAAGCTGGGAGCTTATATTAGGAAGTTATTTTAGCTTGATGTTTCATGGAGAATGGCCATATTTGAGGCTTGGCCACGCCCACATGCTTTGACATAGAAAAATTATTTTGATAACTTTTGACCTTCAATGCCTCAAGGTAGTGCTGACCGAGTTTGACGCCTGGATCTCGAAAGCTCTAGGACGAGTTCGCTCAGATATGACGTAAATGAAATAGACCAAATTGTGACTTTGACCTAAGGCCACGCCCACATGCTTTGTCATAGAAAAATTCTTTTGATAACTTTTGACCTTCAATGCCTCAAGATAGTGCTGACCGAGTTTGACGCCTGGATCTCGAAAGCTCTAGGACGAGTTCGCTCAGATATGACGTAATTGATGTTTCATGGAAAATGGCCAGATTTGAGGCTTGGCCACGCCCACATGCTTTGACATAGAAAAATTCTTTTGATAACTTTTGACCTTCAATGCCTCAAGATAGTGCTGACTGAGTTTGACCCCTGGATCTCGAAAGCTCTAGGACGAGTTCGCTCAGATATGACGTAAATGAAATAGACCAAATTTGACTTTGACCTAAGGCCACGCCCACATGCTTTGACTTAGAAAAATTCTTTTGATAACTTTTGACCTTCAATGCCTCAAGATAGTGCTGACCGAGTTTGACGCCTGGATCTCGAAAGCTCTAGGACGAGTTCGCTCAGATATGACGTAAATGAAATAGACCAAATTGTGACTTTGACCTAAAATGGCCGACTTCCTGTTGGCTTTGGACCATTGCTCCAAGAGACTTTTTTGTAGCTCCTGATGAGATACATATGTGTACCAAGTTTCATTATTCTAGGATAAAGCATGGTGTCAATAGACCTTTAAATGTCAAAGTTATAGCGTTTCGTTTGTTTCGGCGAGTACGCCAAGTTCACCGCTCCACCACGCCCCCTGAACATATACGAAAAGTCAATTTTTTTGATAACTTTTAAAGGCCCATGCCTTAACTGCATTCTGACCAAGTTTGAAGCCGATAGGTCGAACGCCTGAGAAGGAGTTCGTCAAAGTTCGACATGAGTAAAACTGAAAAATGACCAAAATTTGACCTTTGACCCAAAATGGCCGCCTACCTGTGCATTTTAGAGGGTACCCCCAATGTACTTTTTTTCTTGAATTGGGGAGATCTACATATGTTCCGAGTTTCAGATCTCTACGACTTACGGTTTTCCCCAACTCACGTTAGGGGGCGCTGTTGAGCAGTTAGGCCACGCCCACTTGCGATTACACCAGATTCATAAAATTTTCGTTGGGGGACAATTTTGGGTGAAGTTTGGTGAGTTTTTGAATATGTTAAAGGCTCCAAACGGCCGCGCGAAGTGACGGAAGAAGAAGAATAATAATAATTAAAGCCGCAAGCGGCGTTGAGGCCCGAAGCAGCTTAGCGCCGCTCGGACCTTATTGAGGCGACCGCGCGAGCTCCAGCTCGTCCGCTCGGTCGCCATTTCGAAGTCTCTCGTGTCTACTCCGCACCAGGGGTGCACACGCACAATAAATCTGGTTCAGATCGGATGATGTCTCACTGAGATATAACAGTTTGAATAATCTAGGGGGCGCTCTGGAGTCACATGTTAAACCACAATATCAATGTGTCCACAAGGTCTCACTGATGATACACAATAAATCTGGTTCAGATCGGATGATGTCTCACTGAGATATAACAGTTTGAATAATCTAGGGGGCGCTATGGAGTTATATGTTAAACCACATTATCAATGTGTCCACAAGGGCTCACTGATTATTCACAATAAATTTGGTTCAGATCGGATGATGTATCACTGAGATATAACTATAGAAATAATGTAGGGGGCGCACTTGAGTCAAATGTTAGCCCACCATATCAATGTGTCCACAAGGGCTCACTGATGATGCACAATAAATCTGGTTCAGATCGGATGATGTATCACTGAGATATAACAGTTTGAATAATCTAGGGGGCGCTCTGGAGTCATATGTTAAACAACAATATCAATGTGTCCACAAGGTCTCACTGATTATGCACAATAAATCTGGTTCAGATCGGATGATGTATCACTGAGATGGGACTATAGAAATAATGTAGGGGACGCATGAAGCGCAAGTTTGAGGCCTGGCCACGCCCCTTTAGCATAAACGAAAACGCAAACTTTTGATAACTTTTACTGTCCAATGTGTTAAGGGCATGTTAACCAAGTTTAAAGGCAATCCTTCAAAATCACTAAGAGGAGTTTGTTTAAATACGCAATTCAAAAACATCGGAAAATGACCTTTGACCCAAAATGGCCGACTTTGTTTTTGTTTTGGACCAGGGTTCCAAGAGACTTTTTTGTAGGTCCTGACAATTTACACATGTATACCACGTTTCATAATTCTGGGATAAAGCATGGCTGGGGGCTGATTTTTAAACTAAATTCTAGGGGGCGCTCTGGAAGAATCAGGCCACGCCCACTACATATTGGACTGCAGTCCTGTCGAGGGATGGATAAATATAGATCTTAGTGAATTTGGTGTAGCTGGGAGCTTATATTAGGAAGTTATTTTAGCTTGATGTTTCATGGAGAATGGCCAGATTTGAGGCTTGGCCACGCCCACATGCTTTGACATAGAAAAATTCTTTTGATAACTTTTGACCTTCAATGCCTCAAGATAGTGCTGACCGAGTTTGACGCCTGGATCTCGAAAGCTCTAGGACGAGTTCGCTCAGATATGACGTAATTGATGTTTCATGGAAAATGGCCAGATTTGAGGCTTGGCCACGCCCACATGCTTTGACATAGAAAAATTCTTTTGATAACTTTTGACCTTCAATGCCTCAAGATAGTGCTGACTGAGTTTGACCCCTGGATCTCGAAAGCTCTAGGACGAGTTCGCTCAGATATGACGTAAATGAAATAGACCAAATTTGACTTTGACCTAAGGCCACGCCCACATGCTTTGACTTAGAAAAATTCTTTTGATAACTTTTGACCTTCAATGCCTCAAGATAGTGCTGACCGAGTTTGACGCCTGGATCTCGAAAGCTCTAGGACGAGTTCGCTCAGATATGACGTAAATGAAATAGACCAAATTGTGACTTTGACCTAAAATGGCCGACTTCCTGTTGGCTTTGGACCATTGCTCCAAGAGACTTTTTTGTAGCTCCTGATGAGATACATATGTGTACCAAGTTTCATTATTCTAGGATAAAGCATGGTGTCAATAGACCTTTAAATGTCAAAGTTATAGCGTTTCGTTTGTTTCGGCGAGTACGCCAAGTTCACCGCTCCACTACGCCCCCTGAACATATACGAAAAGTCAATTTTTTTGATAACTTTTAAAGGCCCATGCCTTAACTGCATTCTGACCAAGTTTGAAGCCGATAGGTCGAACGCCTGAGAAGGAGTTCGTCAAAGTTCGACATGAGTAAAACTGAAAAATGACCAAAATTTGACCTTTGACCCAAAATGGCCGCCTACCTGTGCATTTTAGAGGGTACCCCCAATGTACTTTTTTTCTTGAATTGGGGAGATCTACATATGTTCCGAGTTTCAGATCTCTACGACTTACGGTTTTCCCCAACTCACGTTAGGGGGCGCTGTTGAGCAGTTAGGCCACGCCCACTTGCGATTACACCAGATTCATAAAATTTTCGTTGGGGGACAATTTTGGGTGAAGTTTGGTGAGTTTTTGAATATGTTAAAGGCTCCAAACGGCCGCGCGAAGTGACGGAAGAATAATAATAATAATAATGAAGAAATCGAGCGATTACAA
>JBBPBX010101067.1:0-7500 GCA_038048925.1 Garcialebias charrua
CGAAAAAGTGGAAACAGTGTATCGTTTTTGGCAGTCTTACTGTAAGACCACACTTGTTCATGACGATTTTCCAAAAAATAACTGTCAGTCTATCTATCTATCTATCTATCTATCTATCTATCTATCTATCTATCTATCTATCTATCTATCTATCTATCTATCTATCTATCTATCTATCTATCTATCTATCTATCTATCTATCTATCTATCTATCTATCTATCTATCTATCTATCTATCTATCTATCTATCTATCTATCTATCTATCTATCTATCTATCTATCTATCTATCTATCTATCTATCTATCTATCTATCTATCTATCTATCTATCTATCTATCTATCTCGTCATCCCTCCATCCATCCATTCATCATTTCTGATTTAGAAGCATTGTTGTTCCCCATTAACACCATTGAAGTATCAAAACTATGGGCCTAAGTACATACTCACATGTTCTTAGACAGGGACTGCAAAGCCAGATATTTCTTCTTTTTGGTCAGATTTGTAAAGTTGGCCTTGCAAAAGTTTCCAAGATACACAGGCTATTTATTAGCCCAGTGTCTGGAATTTTGCACCAGGGATTTAACTAAAAGCTGTCTTTGGTATGACCTCATTGAAGGAACAACAAGCAAGTCAAAAAGAAAACAGAAATGTTTTTGAGCCAGCCAAAATCCTGAATTCTCTGTTAAACTGCAGAGCCATTGTAAATATACTCTGAACACACTGGGGAAAAAAAAGGTGTGACATTAATAATAGTCTTTGGTTTCTTGGAATGTGTAAGTTGTCAGGATGGCCGAGCGGTCTAAGGCGCCAGACTCAAGACTTGCTTCCTTGCCTAGTTCAGGGCTTTCTGGTCTCTATAGCCGTTTACGCATTGGCCAGCCCTCAATGCCCCGGGGCTCCCCTGAGACTCGGCCAAAAAAAATTGTTAGCTGGATATATATATATTAGTGTTTCTGCGTTTAATTTTTGTTAATAACTGATCACAAATCAGCTTATGTTTTTTTTCTTTATTCACATTTTCTTTTAAATAAAAAGGAGTTTGTTTGGTTAACAAACTCCTTTTTATTTACTCCAATAAAAAAATAAAAAAATAAATAACTTTGTCCCAGGCGGGAAGCGAACCCACTTCTCCTGGTCAAAACGATAATGCATTAACTCGTTGAGCTATTCGGACGAACTGAATTTTCAGGTGTCCAACTTCCCCATATAGGAATCACTCCTCCTGACATTTTAGCTGCACGTAGAAGTTAGAGATTATTCGTTATATTTTAAAACCCTGGCTGCGCGCAACAGTTAGACAATATTAGTTATTGTTTAATGACATTCAGGTCGCGCTGAAAGGCGGAAATGGGTGTGCGCTTCGTGTTATTTACGTTGTAACATAAGCTGATTTGTGATCAGTTATTAACAAAAATTTAACTCAGAAACACTAATTCAGCTAACAATTGTTTTAGGGGTTTCTCGTTTCTGTAGTTAAATTTGAATGAAATTCAACCCTCGCGCTGAGGTTGTTTGAATGAGTCCCGCCCCTGCTGCAAACAACGAATCAAATGAGAGCAGTACATGACGTGAAACTGGCTCTGTCGGGCTCGGCCCGATAAGAACCACGGTGAAGATGGTTCCAGAACAAGGGTGGATCCCGGGCGGAAAAGGTAAATGCGAAGACGCCGAACCCGGGTTAGAAGCTGGGAGAGCCGGGGAGGGCCGGCCAATGCGTAAACGGCTTATGTGGAGGCGTGGGTTCAAATCCCACTTCTGACAATGACCAATTTTTCAATTTCTTATACAACAGAACTGACCATGGCATATGTGATTTCAAGCTAAGGTGGAGTCTGATGTAGAAGCAATTTATATTAGGATTTTTGTAACACAGTTTTTTTTCATCCTTTTCTCTTGACTATTGTAGTGCATCAAACAAAAAAGTGCAGACAGTGTATCGTTTTTGGGAGTCTTACTGTAAGACCACACTTGTTCATGACGATTTTCCAAAAAATAACTGTCAGTCTATCTATCTATCTATCTATCTATCTATCTATCTATCTATCTATCTATCTATCTATCTATCTATCTATCTATCTATCTATCTATCTATCTATCTATCTATCTATCTATCTCGTCATCCCTCCATCCATCCATTCATCATTTCTGATTTAGAAGCATTGTTGTTCCCCATTAACACCATTGAAGTATCAAAACTATGGGCCTAAGTACATACTCACATGTTCTTAGACAGGGACTGCAAAGCCAGATATTTCTTCTTTTTGGTCAGATTTGTAAAGTTGGCCTTGCAAAAGTTTCCAAGATACACAGGCTATTTATTAGCCCAGTGTCTGGAATTTTGCACCAGGGATTTAACTAAAAGCTCTCTTTGGTATGACCTCATTGAAGGAACAACAAGCAAGTCAAAAAGAAAACAGAAATGTTTTTAAGCCAGCCAAAATCCTGAATTCTCTGTTAAACTGCAGAGCCATTGTAAATATACTCTGAACATACTGGGGGGAAAAAAGGTGTGACATTGTCTTTGGTTTCTTGGAATGTGTAAGTTGTCAGGATGGCCGAGCGGTCTAAGGCGCCAGACTCAAGACTTGCTTCCTTGCCTGGTTCAGGGCTTTCTGGTCTCCATATGGAGGCGTGGGTTCAAATCCCACTCCTGACAATGACCAATTTTTCAATTTCTTATACAACAGAACTGACCATGGCATATGTGATTTCAAGCTAAAGTGGAGTCTGATGTAGAAGAAATTTATATTAGGATTTTTGTAACACAGTTTTTCTTTCATCCTTTTCTCTTGACTATTGTAGTGCATCAAACAAAAAAGTGGAGACATCAAACGAAAAAGTGGAAACAGTGTATCGTTTTTGGCAGTCTTACTGTAAGACCACACTTGTTCATGACGATTTTCCAAAAAATAACTGTCAGTCTATCTATCTATCTATCTATCTATCTATCTATCTATCTATCTATCTATCTATCTATCTATCTATCTATCTATCTATCTATCTATCTATCTATCTATCTATCTATCTATCTATCTATCTATCTATCTATCTATCTATCTATCTATCTATCTATCTATCTATCTATCTATCTATCTATCTATCTATCTATCTATCTATCTATCTATCTATCTATCTATCTATCTATCTATCTATCTATCTATCTATCTATCTATCTATCTATCTATCTATCTATCTATCTATCTATCTATCTATCTATCTATCTATCTATCTATCTATCTATCTATCTATCTATCTATCTGTTTACTCTGCTCACATATGATTGTACAGCCACACATCCAGGCTGTCATATTGTTAAGTTTGCAGATGATACAGCTGTGGTGGGATGCATCACAGATAATGATGAATCCAGCTACAGACAGGAGGTGGAACATCTGGAGAGTTGGTGCAAAGAGAATAACCTTCACATGAATGTGAAGAAGACGAAGGAGATGATTGTGGACTTCAGAAGGAACAAACACACCCACACCCCACTGTATATAGGTGGATCTGCGGTGGAGGTGGTCTCCAGCTACAAATACCTGGGTGTACACATGAATGATAACCTCAGCTGGAGCAATAACACCACCAGCCTGATCAAGAAAGGTCATCAGAGACTCTACTTCCTCAGACGGCTGAGACGAGCCGGTCTGAGAAGCTCAGTCCTCACCTCGTTCTACAGGTGTGCAGTGGAGAGCGTCCTGTGCTCCAGCATCAACGTGTGGCATGGAGGCTGCACAGTTGCAGAGAGGAAAGCTCTACAAAGAGTGGTGAAGGCTGCACAGAAGTCTGTGGGAGTCAGTCTCCCCACCATCACAGACATTTACACCTCCAGATGCAGAAAAAGAGCCACCTGCATCATGAAAGACCTCACTCACCCAGCACACTCACTCTTTGCACCACTCCCCTCGGGACGGAGGTTGAGGAGCATCAAATGTAGAACCACTAGACTGAGGAACAGCTTCTACCCTGAGGCTGTCAGACTCATGAATAAATAAATAATAAGAATAAACACTGCAAAATGTCACATCATGCTGATGCTGATCTGTTTCTTGTTGCTGCGTTCATCTGTGACCATCTGCTCATGTTCGTGCTGCTGTTTATAATGATGTTTTTCTACTACATTAGGGCTTAGTGTATTACTAGCTGATGTCTCTCTTAGTTAATCCTAGATGTTATTATTGTTTTTCTCTTGCATTTGTTGTTGGATGTAACTGGGACCCTGTGTACATAATCTCGTTTTCAACACATGTACTACATGCGGTGCAAATGACAATAAATTCTCTCTGACTCTTCTATCTATCTATCTATCTATCTATCTATCTATCTATCTATCTATCTATCTATCTATCTATCTATCTATCTATCTATCTATCTATCTATCTATCTATCTATCTATCTATCTATCTATCTATCTATCTATCTATCTATCTATCTATCTCGTCATCCCTCCATCCATCCATTCATCATTTCTGATTTAGAAGCATTGTTGTTCCCCATTAACACCATTGAAGTATCAAAACTATGGGCCTAAGTACATACTCACATGTTCTTAGACAGGGACTGCAAAGCCAGATATTTCTTCTTTTTGGTCAGATTTGTAAAGTTGGCCTTGCAAAAGTTTCCAAGATACACAGGCTATTTATTAGCCCAGTGTCTGGAATTTTGCACCAGGGATTTAACTAAAAGCTCTCTTTGGTATGACCTCATTGAAGGAACAACAAGCAAGTCAAAAAGAAAACAGAAATGTTTTTAAGCCAGCCAAAATCCTGAATTCTCTGTTAAACTGCAGAGCCATTGTAAATATACTCTGAACATACTGGGGGGAAAAAAGGTGTGACATTGTCTTTGGTTTCTTGGAATGTGTAAGTTGTCAGGATGGCCGAGCGGTCTAAGGCGCCAGACTCAAGACTTGCTTCCTTGCCTGGTTCAGGGCTTTCTGGTCTCCATATGGAGGCGTGGGTTCAAATCCCACTCCTGACAATGACCAATTTTTCAATTTCTTATACAACAGAACTGACCATGGCATATGTGATTTCAAGCTAAAGTGGAGTCTGATGTAGAAGAAATTTATATTAGGATTTTTGTAACACAGTTTTTCTTTCATCCTTTTCTCTTGACTATTGTAGTGCATCAAACAAAAAAGTGGAGACATCAAACGAAAAAGTGGAAACAGTGTATCGTTTTTGGCAGTCTTACTGTAAGACCACACTTGTTCATGACGATTTTCCAAAAAATAACTGTCAGTCTATCTATCTATCTATCTATCTATCTATCTATCTATCTATCTATCTATCTATCTATCTATCTATCTATCTATCTATCTATCTATCTATCTATCTATCTATCTATCTATCTATCTATCTATCTATCTATCTATCTATCTATCTATCTATCTATCTATCTATCTATCTATCTATCTATCTATCTATCTATCTATCTATCTCGTCATCCCTCCATCCATCCATTCATCATTTCTGATTTAGAAGCATTGTTGTTCCCCATTAACACCATTGAAGTATCAAAACTATGGGCCTAAGTACATACTCACATGTTCTTAGACAGGGACTGCAAAGCCAGATATTTCTTCTTTTTGGTCAGATTTGTAAAGTTGGCCTTGCAAAAGTTTCCAAGATACACAGGCTATTTATTAGCCCAGTGTCTGGAATTTTGCACCAGGGATTTAACTAAAAGCTCTCTTTGGTATGACCTCATTGAAGGAACAACAAGCAAGTCAAAAAGAAAACAGAAATGTTTTTAAGCCAGCCAAAATCCTGAATTCTCTGTTAAACTGCAGAGCCATTGTAAATATACTCTGAACATACTGGGGGGAAAAAAGGTGTGACATTGTCTTTGGTTTCTTGGAATGTGTAAGTTGTCAGGATGGCCGAGCGGTCTAAAGCCTCGGATATAGTTGACGCGTCGCATAGGGCGCGCGGCCAAAGTGACGCAATTGCGAAGTCCCTGCCCCCGCGCTTTGGCCAGTGCGTTGGTTTCGCGCGTGGTCGTGCACCTTCCAGATTTTGAAGCTCCGCAAGCCTAGCGCGCGCGCTGAATTGATTGACAGGTCGGGTAGGGACCTCACCGACAGCCTTCACGCCAGATTCTGCAGCTGTCTGCGCCGCTGTGGTCGTGGAAACGGCGTCGCGACGCATGGAGGAATGTTTTGTGACATAAAATGTAATAAATTCTCCTTCATTCCTGATCTGGAGTCGGACTTTTCTTTTGTTTTTTCGCCAAAACTCACGTGATCGCTTTCTCCTCCGCTGACTCCATGCATTAAAACCGCAAATAAAGACAACAGTTCAGCACGCGAGCAGAAAGCTATTTGTTTTTGTTGTGTGACGTCAAACAGTTCTTCTTCTACGGTAGATTTCTTCTTCTACACCCTTTCTTGCAACATATGCACAGGTTTTAGAGGGTACTGCCACCTGCTGGTCAGTAAAAGAACAGCACTTTGCCAAGCGCTGCCGTGCCACACTATAAACGCATGCACAGTGCGCGCGCAGCACGTGCGCTCCAGCTTGCGGACCAAAGCGCGACTATATCCGAGGCTTAAGGCGCCAGACTCAAGACTTGCTTCCTTGCCTGGTTCAGGGCTTTCTGGTCTCCTTATGGAGGCGTGGGTTCAAATCCCACTCCTGACAATGACCAATTTTTCAATTTCTTATACAACAGAACTGACCATGGCATATGTGATTTCAAGCTAAAGTGGAGTCTGATGTAGAAGAAATTTATATTAGGATTTTTGTAACACAGTTTTTCTTTCATCCTTTTCTCTTGACTATTGTAGTGCATCAAACAAAAAAGTGGAGACATCAAACGAAAAAGTGGAAACAGTGTATCGTTTTTGGCAGTCTTACTGTAAGACCACACTTGTTCATGACGATTTTCCAAAAAATAACTGTCAGTCTATCTATCTATCTATCTATCTATCTATCTATCTATCTATCTATCTATCTATCTATCTATCTATCTATCTATCTATCTATCTATCTATCTATCTATCTATCTATCTATCTATCTATCTATCTATCTATCTATCTATCTATCTATCTATCTATCTCGTCATCCCTCCATCCATCCATTCATCATTTCTGATTTAGAAGCATTGTTGTTCCCCATTAACACCATTGAAGTATCAAAACTATGGGCCTAAGTACATACTCACATGTTCTTAGACAGGGACTGCAAAGCCAGATATTTCTTCTTTTTGGTCAGATTTGTAAAGTTGGCCTTGCAAAAGTTTCCAAGATACACAGGCTATTTATTAGCCCAGTGTCTGGAATTTTGCACCAGGGATTTAACTAAAAGCTGTCTTTGGTATGACCTCATTGAAGGAACAACAAGCAAGTCAAAAAGAAAACAGAAATGTTTTTAAGCCAGCCAAAATCCTGAATTCTCTGTTAAACTGCAGAGCCATTGTAAATATACTCTGAACATACTGGGGGGAAAAAAGGTGTGACATTGTCTTTGGTTTCTTGGAATGTGTAAGTTGTCAG
>JBBPBX010101068.1:0-12258 GCA_038048925.1 Garcialebias charrua
GAGAATAAATATAAACACAATCTCTATAGTGTGAATGCCTTGTTGGCATTCACACAATAAAACACAAAAGCTTAAAGCTAATTCTGATCATCTCAGACCAAGACAGAATAAAGTTACGAAACAAAATTAACAACATTTTAAAAAAGCAATATCCAAACTTGCAGCGCAGTGAAATGTGAACAGTGAGTCGATCGCTCCTGATGCGTCTCCGTTTGTACGGATTCTGGTTTGCACAGTGTGAAACAGGAAGGAGGAAGAAGAGACACAGCTGGGGTTTCTTTTGTGTGTTCTTGTCCGCAGTCGCGATCTGGCTTCTACATGATGCTGATGCTGCGGTTGAGATCACACTGGGCGTTGTTGTTGTTGATGTTGGGGTTGCGGAGGCTGACGTTGGCCGTGGACACCGAGGTCAGGCTGCTGGAGTCGTTGGGGCAGCCATGTTGAAGTAAAATGTCGACGCACTCCTGGCTTCCGGCTCGCCGGGCGTAAGACAGAGGCGTCTGGCCACGGGCGTCTCGGCTTTTCACATCCACACCGTACTGTGGGAAAGAACGAAACAAACATTGTAACCAGTGAAGAATTTAAATTAATTTTAAGTACCGTATTTTTCGGAGTATAGGTTGCACCTTTTTATCATTTTTTCATGGCCTGCGACCTATACTCAGGTGCGACCTGTATATGGCTTGTTATCACTTTCGGTGAAACAAATTTTAAATCCAGCTCATTTCACAATTACGTTCATTTATTAAGGAAAAGTTCAGCTCAGACACATATTTGCTATAATTTTTATCAAACAAATAATTGTTTTTAAGTGTTAATCTTCTTAAAAGCCTTGCTGTGCGCTCCTGTGGCAGACATTTGCAGCAGAGCTAAACGTAGGTGCGACCTATACTCCGGTGCGACCTATCTAGGGATTTTTCCAATCTATTGGTATTAATTGGACAATGCGACTTATACTCTGGTGCGACCTATACTCCGAAAAATACGGTATACAGTAGTCCCTTGCTACTTCGCGGCTCGTTTATCGCAGATTCGCTCTATCGCGGTTTTTCAAAATAAGATTGGACACGACACACAACTGGCTGATTGATGGATGAGCCGCACGATCGGCATGGACTTTTTATTTAAAATGAATTATATGTAAATAAATACTAAAATAAACTACTACACTACTTGTACTACTATTCCTACTTCACGGTTTTTCACTTATCGCGGGGCTTCAGGGTACGGATCCTCCGTGATAAACAAAGAACTACTGTAAACAGATCTGGTGCCTCTCGATGAGAGGTATAAGGTGTAGTAAATGGACAAATGAGTATTGCAGCTCACCTTTACATTATACATAAGTCATTTTATCTATCTACCATCATATCAATCAATCAATCAATCAATCTTTATTTATAGAGCCCTTTTCAGCAGCCAGAAGGTGCACAAAGTGCTGAACAATACAGAAATAAAACAAACAATAAAAAATAACAATAAAAAACAGCCAGTAAAAAAAAAAAGACCTAACAAGAATGTCAAAGAACTACTAGGTATTAAAAGCCTGCCTGAATAAAAAGGTTTTAAGATTAGATTTAAAAGACTCCATATGAGTGATGGAGCGCAAGTCCAGAGGTAGCATATTCCAGAGACTGGGTGCAACGACAGAAAAGGCCCGGTCACCCCAACGTTTGTAGTTGGACTTTGGGATGGACAGGAGAAATGTATTAGATGATCTCAGTGTTCTCCTATATTCACGGACAGTTACAAGATCAGTCAAATACAGTGGGGCAAGACCATTGAGTGCTTTAAAAGTGAATAATAAAATTTTGAATTTAATTCTAAAATCAATTGGAAGCCAATGGAGAGAAAATAAAACAGGGGTTATGTGTTCACGTCTGGAGGTGTTGGTTAAAAGTCTAGCTGCAGCATTTTGGACCAATTGAAGGCGTCTAATGGAGGATTGGGAGATTCCCGCATACAGGGAATTACAGTAGTCTAGCCTTGAGGTGATAAAAGCATGAATGGCCTTTTCTAAATCAAAACGATTTAAAAAAGGTTTAACTTTGTATAAAAGACGTAATTGATAAAAACAGGCCTTGACTACAGACGCTATTTGTTTATCAAATTTTAAGTCCTTGTCAAATGTCACCCCCAAGTTTTTAACTGTTGGTCTGCATTTGGAAGTTAGAGCTCCAAAGTTACAGGGAGCATCATCACCGAAGAAGATGCATTCTGTCTTTCCTTCGTTTAAAAACAAAAAATTACGGTGAAGCCACTGTTTAATGTCGTTAATACAATCAGCGTAGGGAGTGAGAAGATTGCTGTTTTTGGGTTTCATTGGTAGATAAATTTGTACATCATCAGCATAGCAGTGAAAAGAAAAATTATGTCTGGCTATTACTGATCCAAGAGGCAGCATGTACAGTGAGAAGAGGAGAGGACCAAGAATAGAACCCTGTGGCACACCACAAGAGAGAACGGCAGTGGAGGAGGAAAGAGTGTCCAACATGACAGAGAATGTTCTGTTGGTCAAGTAGGCAGTGAACCACTTGAGTGCTGTACCAGAAATTCCAACATAACGTTGTAGGCGAGATAGAAGGACAGTGTGGTCTACTGTATCAAATGCAGCTGTGAGGTCCAGCAACACCAGTGCAACGGGACACTTGGCATCCATGGACATGGAAATGTCATTATGGACTTTTAACAAGGCTGATTCGGTAGAATGACGGGATCTAAAACCAGACTGAAATGTTTCAAAAATACCATGATTTTCTAAAACAGGTTGTAACTGCATAAAAACAATTTTTTCTAAAACTTTAGATAAAAAAGGCAGATGAGAAATAGGTCTAAAATTAGATAAAATTGATGGGTCCAGGTGAGGTTTTTTAAGAAGGGGCCTAACTACAGCATGTTTAAATGCAGCAGGGACAATTCCTAAACGAAGGCAGGAGTTTAAAAGTGTTAAAACACAAAAACCCACAGAATTAAAAACCTCTTTTAAAAACCTGGATGGAAGAAAGTCCAGAGGGCAATTGGTGATCTTTAAGTGTTGAACAACATCAGTGAGAGTGGCAAGAGACACTGGTTGAAACTGTTCAAACACAACCGGAGCTACAGAGACAACAGAGTAGTCAGGAGCAACAGGACCAGTGACCTGTCTGACTGAGGCCACTTTATCCTGGAAGAATTTTAGAAAGTTTTCACAGTTTGTGGCTGTGGCATCTGGTAGAATACGCACAGCTGGATTTATAACAGAATTAATAGTGTTAAATAACACTCTAGGACAGTGGCAATTATCTGAAATCAAACCAGATAAAAATAGACATTTCGCCTCTTTGACAGATCTCTGGTAATTTTTAAAGCATTCTCTCAGAAATTTTAAGGATGAAGGAAGTTTGTCTCTCTTCCATTGTCGTTCCGCTTTCCTACATAATTTCTTGAGAGTACGCGTGGCATCGTTTAACCACGGCTCAGCTCTTGGTTTGGTGGATTTAAACCGAAGAGGAGCGATGGAGTCTAAAATGTCAGAGCAGGTGGTTTTGAAAGAGAGAAGGAAGTCCTCTGGATAAAATTCATCTGTACTTGAAATTGGAAAGTCCATAAAAGCAGTGGTGAACAGTCCAGCGGTCTCAGGAGTAAAAATACGACGCCAATGACCTGCAACAGCAGGCCTACTGACAGGAAGGGGGGCCGAAAACTCTAACATGATGGGGAAATGATCTGAGATGGCAGTTTCAGATGTTTCACAGAGTGAGATGGATAGCCCATGAGATATAATAAGGTCCAACGTATGTCCAAGAAGATGAGTTGGCCCACGCACAGACTGTATTAAGTTAAAAGATGTTAAAAGATTAATAAAATCAGAGGCTAACTGATCGGACGGGCAACAAACATGAATATTAAAATCTCCACAAAAAAGTAAATTGTCAAATTTGGGGATGGAGTCAGCTAAAAATTCAGCAAATTGTTGAATAAAATCCTTATTATTTTTAGGGGGACGATAGACAATTCCAAATAATACAGGCTGTGTCAGCTCAGCCACGAACAGCTGTAACTCAAAAGAAGAATATGTTTTTGCAGGTAAAAGTCTACATTTGAAATTGTCTCTAAAAACTGAAGCAATGCCCCCACCACGACCCGTGAGACGGGTATCAAACTCAAGGTCCGGGGGACAAATGTGGCCCTCGCTGACATCTTATCTGGCCCCCAAGATTCATTCATTCATTCAACCTTTATTTAGTCAGGTAAATCTTTTGAACCTCATGGGCTCATTTACGAAAGCGACCTGCTAAAACTAAAGAACAATGAACAGCAGTGGTAGAATTTCCTTAAACAATAAACAAACAAACAATAAACAATAGAAAACAAAAGAGAGAAAAAAACAAAAAGTTTTTTTTTTTTTTTTTTTAACAAAGTATCAAAAAACTAGCAAAACATTATAAGGTAGACGTATAAAATCAAAGACAGGAACAAATCTGCATTGGTTTTTGCCAGGATTCCAACAGATTCTGAAAACCATTTAGAGAAGTCAAGGTCGAGAGCTTCAGATCTTTTTGTAAGATATTCCATGAAGCAGGAGCAGAGTAGGAGAAGGCCCTTTTTCCAAGTTCAGTCCTCACTGACGGAACACTGCAGGTAATCATGTCCTGAGAGCGCACACTGTAGCTGCACTCACGCAAAGACATGTAGGAGGAGATGTATGAGGGCAGCAGACCAAGAAGTGATTTAAAGATGAAAATGTACCAGTGGAAGAGTCTGCGTGAGGTTAATGATGTCCAGTTAACCAGTGAATACAGGGTGCAGTGGTGGGTACGATAATCACAACCAGTTATGAATCTTAGTGCACCATGATAGACAACATCCAACATCCGCAGGGTGCTTGTAGGAGCATTCATGTAGAGAATGTCACCGTAATCAATGGAGGGAAGGAAAGTCACAGACACAAGGCGTTTCCTAACATTCAGTGATAGACATGATCTGTTTCTGAAAAAGAAACCCAGTTTAACTTTCAGTTTCTTCACTAGGTTTTCCACGTGGAGTTTAAAAGAGAGATGTGAATCGATCAGGATACCCAGATATTTATAGGAATCAACAAACTCAATAGGGACACCATTTGAAGATAAAATCAGAGGAGGATCTGCTGGAACCGCCTTCCTATTTGAAAAAAACATCCCTTTTGTTTTATCAGCATTTAGGACAAGTTTGAGACGGAACAAATCTGACTGGATGATGTCAAAAGCGGATTGCAGTAACTGGAAAGCCTTAGCAACTGTTTTAGCTCGGCAGTAAACAACTGTATCATCAGCATAGAAATGTAAGGATGCATCAGGGATGCAGTGACCTACATTAGCTATGTAGATTGTAAAGAGAGTGGGTCCTAAAACTGAGCCTTGTGGTACACCATTTTTAACTGTTAAATAGCTGGAAGAAGTACCGTTATGTTGAACACATTGCCTCCGATTGGAAAGATAGTTAGAAAACCAACCGATGGTGTGATCAGAGAAACCGATTTCTGAGAGCTTATGACACAGGATGTTATGATCCACAGTGTCAAAAGCTTTAGACAGGTCTAAGAAAAGTGCAGCACAATAGTCCTTAGCATCCAATGCTTCAACAACATCATTCAGAACCTTCAGAGAAGCAGTTGTTGTGCTGTGTTTTTTCCTGAAACCAGATTGATGAAGAGGTAAGATGTTAAATGAGTCCAGATAATTTTTGATCTGAGAGTTTATCAGTTTTTCTAGAACCTTGGCTAAGATGCAGAGTTTAGAGATCGGTCGATAATTGTTCAGTGAGGTGGGGTCACCTCCCTTCAGCAAAGGAAGAACAAAGGCTGTTTTCCAAGCATCCGGAATGGTGTTTTGGCTTATGGACAGATTAAAGATGTGGGTCACAGGGACTGTGATGATATGAGCAGCCAGCCTTAAGAAATAAGGTGGAAGTTCATCTGGACCTGCAGATTTTTTAGGATCAAGATCTTTTAACAATTTATTTACCTCACTGACTGAGAACGGAGAAAAAGAGAAGGTGTGATTAACTGATGGTTGGCTTGTAGGAGGGATTTGATTTGAAAGATGATTTTTGAAACGTAAAACAATTCTATCTCTTGAATTTTTTCAGTAATCTTTGATTATGATGTTGAAAGCACAACAGAGGACATCAAATGAGACCAACCAAACTCTTGTTGAGGAAGCTGTGACCAAGAAAAGATGTTGGGAATCTGAGTTGAGTTTATGTAGTTTCTGAAATGGGACCTTGGTTTGAAAAACGTTTTAATTTTGGCCCCCTTTTGTAAGTGAGTTTGACCCCCCCTGGGTGCACTTAGAACCCTTTACGTCATCGCCATCATTTCATGGCAGCGGACAATCATGTAATTTTCTGTTAGTGAAATATCTCATGAACCTCTAGAAGGATTTTTTTTTTTAATAATCAGAAAGTAGTTTTTGGATAAACATTGAAAACTGATATGAAATTTTGGAGTCAACCTGATTAAAAACATTTCATGACAAATGTTAATATACTGGTACTTCCAATTATTGCTTTTTGAGATGTTCATCTAAAACAAATGTAACTTTTAAAGCCAGCTTCAAGATGGCCACCACATTTTTCAATTCAATTCAACCTTTATTCAAGCAGCATCAATGGCTATAACTGTCATTTTTACAGATACTGAGCTAAGCTTTGGTGTGGTAGTAACTGAGAATTATCTCTACTGCATACTAAGAGTGTTAACAGACCATACAATATATATATTTTTTTATTTTGGCATGAGAGGCGATAGGTAATATGCATTTCTTCCAGAAATGCTAGTTGCATATTTAAATGTCTTAATGTAAACACTACGAGATGCTAAAATATTCAGCTTCATACATTCACTTTTACCTTTTTGCACCCAACTTTCAGCATGACGTTTTCTTTAACACACAGAATGTTCATCTTTGTATTTGCCTCACCGGCTGCACTACATGGTGCTCAAACAAAAATAAATATTTAGTTGTTTTGCATGTTTTAATGATGCAGATTAAACATTGGGCATTTTCAGATCAACTCTGCAGAGAGTTTCAATATTTGGGTCAAAGTAGTAACCAATGATAAGTCGGTATTTGTTATGGGAATATTTTTACGGCAACATTCAGAAGCACATAAAAAAATAAAAATACAATTTTGTTTAACTAAAAGTGCAATTATGTAACAATTATCATAGAGAAAAGTTCCAAACTATACAAGTTAAGGATTCAAGGTTAAAATAAAGCACCAATATATTTAACTATTGTTTTTATTTAATTGCAAATCTATTGCATTAGGTTAATAAAAAGGTCAGAATGGTCCGCCCACTTGCCTGAGCACAAATGGCAACATTTAAAATGTTCATCCAAATCTGAATGCTGGTGAAGATTCTCAGTCGTCCAGGACATGATAAAAGTCAAAAAAAGGCGTTCAATACAGAAACAACTGGACTTTATTTGTAACAGAATACGTTTCGCTTCCCATCCGGGGATGAATTGATAAAGCTCCCCGGATGGGACGCGAAACGTCTTCTGTTACAAATAAAGCCCAGTTGTTTCTGTATTGAACGCCTTTTTTGACATCCAAATCTGAAACCTCCCCTCTCAGCTGAGTCGAGCCAACTTACCCAGATGAGCAGCTGTGTGATGACAACGTTGGCCATGGCACACGAGAGGTGGAGCGCTGTGCGTCCATCTCCGTCCCCATAAGTCTCATTGACCTCCTCCTTGCAGCCGTGGGCAAGCAGCAACACCACCAACCTCAGGTCGTCTTCCACCACTGCCCGAAGCAGCTGCTGCCCCAGAGGAACGTCCGACTGGGGAAGCCCTAGCAGGAAAAGCTTCTGCTCGTACTTGGCTCGGATCCAGCGCTCCTTCTCCTCCCTGCAGAGATGTGACAGCATGAACGAAACACCGTGAACATGCAGCGAGCAACTTTACACCTTGGTTAGAGAACTTTCAAAAGAATTTAGAGGCTATAAATTAAAGGCACAGTCATATACACAAGATAAACTGTCGACACACAAGGGAAGCATTACGGTAATTGACCTGTGGTACTCACTGAAGTATAGTGACATTTTTAAATGATTAGAGCACAGGAAAGTGATTTCATTATCACCGTCTATCACAAAGGGAAACAATACAGTAAGATAGGCTGGGGAGATCAGAGAATACCAAAGGCAGTGACGCTCTGGGCAATATTCCAGCTTCTTGTGATTACGGTTGTCGGCACGACGGTCAGAGCTTGGCCAGCTTTCTAAAGGTTACACATCTTGAACAGGATGTCTGCTGTGGACAATACAGGAAGGCGGGGGACGTATTTTTATCAGCACAGTCGGCTGTCAGTCTGAACTGGTGGATCCCTTCCACAAAAGAGGCAGTGTGTCTCAGAGCCTCGGCCTCCCTTGGGGTGGCTGGGCCCAGAGTCAGATCGATGGGACTGAATGGCAGCCAGAAAGAGACGGTTGGTTGTGGGGCTCCTTCACTCCAGCCTGCAGCAGAGAATGGAGACGGAGGGAAAGATCCCTCCTCTATCGCAAAGCAGAATTCTATCTATTGCTTTCCATCTTGACCCCCCTCGTATCATTCTTTGCCCATATACAAACTGTCCAAATCTGGAGGGGAAAAAAATCAATATCAATATGAGAAGAACTGAGCATGCCCAGTGTGGTGCTAACCCGGTGATCCTGTCAGTCAGCGTGATAAGGGGAGCAGAAAGAGCCCGTTGTTTGGATCTGTGGGTGAGTGACAGAAAGGAGAAGGTTCGTACGAATCAGTTAAAGTGGCGACGCTGGCTGGAGTGACAAGGCTCTCATGGGACTCTTTATCACCGGGCCAAGGCTTAGCAGCATGTACAACCTGATAGTCCAACTCAATTCAACTGCATTTCATCATAATAAAGGTGAAAACAAACTCAAAGAGTCTGCTTTATTAACGAGAATCAGCCTTTTTAGACGAGCAACCAAACATCACATCTGACTCCTAAAAATGATTTGTAATGTTTTTGTATAATTTGTATATCACCTAAAAAAAAAACTAAGAGCACGTTAGTTGACTAAATGAATATTTTGTCCTTGCTACCTCATGGTGATTTACAGCCCCGGGTCATCTTCACTACATCTATAATCAAACATCACTCACAAAAAATGGTTTAGTTTCAGCTGATAAAAGGTTTTTCTCACACATAAGGTGACTTTGCATTTTTCTTGGATTTGTGTTTGTACATTTAGAGAACAGTAAATGGGGGGAATCTTTTTTTAAATAAAGTTTGATGCCTATGGTAATTATAATAAAGAATGTAAGTAGATATTTCCTACTGTAGCAGTGTGATGTTGTTACACTAGATTGTCAAGTGAAAATCTATTCCAGTAAGAAATTATGAGTATCGGCAGCTTTTATTTTGAAAAGACGACAGATCCATTTCCAAAACAGCGGGTCACTACCCCTCATCTCCCCTAATTCTTCATTGAATAGCTTTATGCTGGTCGACCATTTTGGTCTTGTAGGGAGGGTATACTTGGGTCACATGTAATGTCATGACCAGATAAAAAAAAAAAAAAGTTGAGTATGTTATCATTGTTTATTTTGGTTGTTTTGTTTTTGTTGTGGTATTTTTTTTTAATTATTTGGTTAAGATGCACAATCTAGTGTAAAACAGTGGAGGTGAATGTAGCAGTGTGATGTTGTTACACTAGATTGTCAAGTGTGAGGAGCCAAGATGGTGTAGTGGTTAGGGCGTTTGACTTGGGACCCAAAGGACGCGGGTTCGCGTCCCGGCCACTACACACCTTGGGGTGTCTATGAGTGCACACCTACCGTATTCGTCGGCCTATAAGTCGCACCGGAGTATAAGTCGCACCAGCCAAATATGCCCAATTAAATGGAAAAATCAACGTATAGGTCGCACCGGCCTATAAGTCGCACCGGCCTATAGGTCGCACCTCACGTGAGCTGGTGTTTTGCCCAAAATGGACTGGCTGCCAAATTGTTTGGAAGGACTTTTGACAAGATTATCACATTAAAACTACAGTATTTTGTTTGATGTGTCTTAATTAATAAATGAACATTATTTTGGACTGGCTGCCAAATTGTTTGGAAGGACTTTTGACAAGATTATCACATTAAAACTACAGTATTTTGTTTGATGTGTCTTAATTAATAAATGAACATTATTTTGGACTGGCTGCCAAATTGTTTGGAAGGACTTTTGACAAGATTATCACATTAAAACTACAGTATTTTGTTTGATGTGTCTTAATTAATAAATGAACATAATTTTGGACTGGCTGCCAAATTGTTTGGAAGGACTTTTGACAAGATTATCACATTAAAACTACAGTATTTTGTTTGATGTGTCTTAGTTGAACTTTTCTTTAATAAATGAACATTATTTTTGTATATTTTGTGTCTTTCATCATTTATCTTTAAAGATAAACACATAAAAATATATTTTTATTAGCTGACATTACAGTAAAAAACGTGTCTCAGTTTAAAATGATGACAGAAACAGATACTGTATTTATTTTATGGTTTTTATTTATTTATTCAAAACCATTGAAGTCTTCATCTTCTGTGTCACTGCACCATTTTTGGACCAGGCAGATGTCAACAGTGTAGGTACTGTAAAGGGTTTCTTAGCGCCCATAGCGGCCGAAACTGGTACTGCACCATTTTTGGACCAGGCAGATGTCAACAGTGTAGGTACTATAAAGGGTTTCTTAGCGCCCATAGCGGCCGAAACTGGTACTGCACCATTTTTGGAGCTTTTGACCAAAGTCACATTATGACCAAAATGTTGGAAAAATCGACGTATAAGTCGCACCGGCCTATAAGTCGCAGGGCTTAGAAATGTAGGCAAAAAGGTGCAAAAAGGTGCGACTTATACGCCGGAGAATACGGTAATTCTCCAGCTCCCCGAGCGCCCTCTGGCTGCTCACTGCACCACCTGGGGTGGTTGGGTTAAATGCAGAGACGAATTTCGTCTGTGTATGGGAAACATACACAGATGACAGACAAACACATTATTATTATTATTATTCCAGTAAGAAATTATGAGTATCGGCAGCTTTTATTTTGAAAAGACTACAGATCCATTTCCAAAACAGCGGGTCACTTCCTGTTTCAAAACTATTCTTTTTATTTAAATTGAATGTGCTCAGAACAAAACTGTGAATTATTATTGTTACTGTTGAACATTATGAGTTCTTTGATTGTTGTTTTGAGTGTCAGTTGGGGTTAAGAAAGAGAAATATTAATGGATCATACCATTATAACTCATGAAAAGTTCTGCACGAGCTCCTTCGCGCCCCTTTCTGCTCAGACTCTCATGGAAGCAGGCGCTGTGGAACACTGTGATGAGAAAAAGCCTGTTTTGATGACTGTTTTCTGCTGGTTGAATGCAGGAGCAATAAAAGAGCCTAAAAAGCAGATGTCGTCTGGCTGTCATTCCACACAAGACACAACGCAGAATCAACTACGCTACACTACCAGTTCTAGAAATTTGAGGACTAAAAAGGGTGGCTTTTGTGTTAATTAAATCCCACTGAATGCTTTACAATCAAGTAGCCAACAAAAACACAAAGTGGATGTTTAGGATTATTAGACAATGCACGTGTGTCAACCAAAACTGGAATTAAAACAATCTGAATATTTTTGTTGCATGGCAGTAGCTGAGAGTCATCCCTAATACACAACATGAGCACTAACATTTTGCTCAAGATCTTTGTTTAAAACATTGACTTGCAAAGAGGTCAAAAAAGGCGTTCAATACAGAACAACTGGACTTTATTTATAGCAACAAGACGTTTCGCTTCTCATCCGAGGAGCTTTATCAATTCAATTTTATCAATTCACTGAATTGATAAAGCTCCTCGGATGAGAAGCGAAACGTCTTGTTGCTACAAATAAAGTCCAGTTGTTCTGTATTGAACGCCTTTTTTGATTTTATCGTGTCCTGGACGACTGAGAATCTTCACCAGCATACTTGCAAAGAGGTGAACGATAGGTATTCCTTCAAGGAACAACAATTTTAAAATGTCCTTGATTAAAAATTTCCAGCAATTTTCCACTGATAGGCAATAGTTTATGAAAAAGAAGTAGAAACATTCAAAAGTGTTGTTAAGGAGTGGACTTTTTTTTGCATTCAACCTTTATTTAGACAGGTTAATCCCATTGAGCCTCGAGGACTCATTTACAAGAGACCTATTTGAAAAGTAGAGACCAAAAAAGACATTTGATCTATACGTCTCTATATCTATACGTCTCTATA
>JBBPBX010101069.1:0-12257 GCA_038048925.1 Garcialebias charrua
AATGGGAGGGAGGCTCCATGATGTGACATGGACTGTCTTTCCTGTTTTTCGGTTCTCAAAATGGCGGACACTTGGTGTGGTTTGAGCTCTTTAGCATAGCATTTTTTACTGTTAGTATTTTTTATCTAGATCAGGGGTCTGCAACCTGCGGCTCTGGAGCCACATGCGGATCTTTCGTCCTTTTGCAGCGGCTCTTTCAAACTTTGACCAAAACTGGTATAAAACTGAATTTTACTGGTTCTTATGACAAATAAAAGAGCTAGTTTTAGCAGTTTTCCTGTAATTTATTTTTTAAATATGTGAATACTAGTAACATTACAATGAGTAAAACACTTTCAGTTTATTACGTCAATGTAGAATACATAATTTTTCTACAATTGAAAAAAAAAAATCACATAGGCCTGCATACTGTAGTTTGTTTTAGTTTTCAGAAATTGAGCAAAAAAAAAAAAATCTATTATTTTTTCTCCTGTACAAGAATCTTGTCTTTTAGTTTGTCTTAAAATGCAAAAATATCAGTAAATTACAAAAGAAATCCATAAGATATTTTAGTTTTATAAAGTCACCCCTACTGGCCAGAAAAGTGCACTATAGTGGTCTGTGGGCCACAAGTTGAGACTCCCAGTTGTAGCAGGTTTTGCGGCTCCGGACACATTTGATTTGGTGAACGAAGGGGCAGAAATGGCTCTTTGGATCATAAAGGTTGCAGACCTCTGATCTAGACAGACCCTGTTTTTTTTTTTTTTATCTACTCAAAGACGGGATTGTAATGAAATTATGACTTGGTTCTGACTGGTTTAAACGGGGCCAGCAACTCTAAAAAGAGCCTCCCAGGGATTCAATATAATAAATAATGAAGTCCTATGTGTTGTCGTTATTGTATGTTCCCATACAAAGATGAAATTGGCTCTCTGCATTTAACCCATCGCAGCAGGAATACACCCAGGTGGAGCAGTGGGCAGCTATGTAAGCACCCAGGCAGCAATTCGGGATTAGGTGTCCTGCTCAGAGACACCACGAGATGTGCAATGACCGGGGATCGAACCCAGGACCTTCAGATCCTGGGTCAGCTGCCCTGCCCCTGCACTAGAGTTATTGGCTCGCTGCATCACGTAAAAAGGCTTTTTCTGTACCAGTATCATTTTCTATCCTGATGCATGCTCAATAATCCAGGTAGAAAATCTAAAAAAGTTAAATCAGGTCCTCTGGACATTCAAAAATCAAAAACAAAAAAATGTAGTAACGTTTCGTAACGTTTCATCTTTCATCCGAAAGACTTCTTCAGTATCATTTTCCCTTACACGTCAAAACCACAAAAGATCCAATGAGAACACACTTAGTGCATCGTCCGGCCCCTCATCCATGTGATAGGCTGTGCTCCCCTTCTGTGAAGGAGGAGTCTAGGCCCTATATACAGTATCTGTAATGCCATGGGACATCCGCCCCCTTCCGGTTCCTGAACTTGCGTCAAACTGTATCGGAGAGGCCAGCTCCGTTAATGTATTTTTTTTTCCTGACTTGAGTTAATACAGTTGGTAAAACTGAATTCACGTTTTCCTTGATTTATTGATAGTGTGGGTTACTACTTCTGAGGGAGGTGCGAACCGGGTGCCTCCGGAGCTGGAGGTGGGGCCTGGGGTCCGGAATAAGACCCGCAGGACACACACTGACCAGCAACATCACACAAAGCTTTCAAAAAAATAAAAAATAAATTTAAAAGAAATCAGTAAACAAGTTCTCAGCTTCTTTTTGCAGAGAAAAACAACTTTTTAGACAAAGGCACGAGTTTCAACCGTGAATTTGGAACTTCGACAAGATGGAGTTTTTTTTCCCAGAGGTTGGCCTGTTAGCTTAGCTCGTAGCTTAGCTTCTCAGCTTAGCTGCTTTTAACTACTGGTATACAAAAACGCGAATACGGACGGTTAAAATTGATTTTAAAGAGAAAGGGAGGGGTCAGTGAAGAGCACCAGAGTTGATCTTATTGTCATCCAGGTCGACTACTTCCGGCTCTCGACAAGGCAAGTCGCATATCTTTTTGCTCCTTCCTTCCCTAAGTTTTTCCTCCTCCCTGCTTGCTTTTTGTCTCGTCTGACACTTCAGCGCTCACTCGAACCAATTTGCGATGGAATTAGTAAATTGGGCTGTTTCTTCAATAGATAAGATTTTTTCCACGAAGCGGACCGTGCCAGGAGAAGCTGTCTGCCCCTCTGACACACACGCGGCTGGATACATGATGGATTCGTGGGGACAGTGGCAGCCTATGTGTCTGACCGTCTTGACTGTCGAAGACGTGGAAGATTTGTGGATTATTGGACTATTAGTAGCAGCTGCTCTGTTTTTTGGCATCGGCGGAGCTGTCTGCTACCTGAAGCTGAGGAGAGCTTCGGCGGCTATCAGCGCGCTGGCGAAACTCCCTGATCAGCATGATTCTCTGATCCGGGCCGTGAGCAACTCATCCCAGCTGTTGTATGAGCTCAATCGCACGTTGGGTGCGTCGGTGGACTACCGCGGACCTGGGCGCTTTGGAACTCGTTTACAGCCGCCCGGGCCCCAACAGGGCATGGATGGGGGTTCATAGAACGGAACCTCATATGATTTGGAATTTTGGCCCTGAAACAGCGTCTGGACTTGGAAGGCTGCAGTGAGAAAGTACACTGTGGTCTGGATTGGAATAAACAAAAAGACTATCTAATCTGGTTTCTGCACACGTCCTTGAAAAGAGGCCTGTTTGGAAATTATTCTCCTGGAGCGGAGAGCTGAAGTGCCCTGCTGACCTCCCCCCCATCCCTCCCCCAGAGATCTCTGTGCGTGCCTCGGATAACGCCCAGCTGAATAACTGCTGAACTGTGTTCTCTGAAGTTACTCACAGACTCCATATCTCCTTGCATGTCGTCAAAACTGCAACAATGTCTCGTGTGATTGTGCTTATGCTGATAGAGTTTTTGGGACTTTATCATGGAGTGTCCTCAGGCAATCTTTGATAAATTCTTTTTTTGAATATCACAAATGATACCTACTGTGTTTTTCCTTTTTCCATATCTGTTTTGCTCTTCATCCAGGATGGATGAGAGATGGCCGCGCTGACGAACATGCATGTGTTTTGAATTGCAGCAGCTATGCAAAAACTCAGGACAGTATTACACTTTTATTATTTCATTTTATGCTTATGTTCATTGGGTGTTTGGTGTTTTAGGGGTGTTTGGTGTTTCAGTGTTGGTGTAAATTTTCATACTTTTATACTATTATGAAAAAACTCAGGACAGTGTTACACTTTTTTACTATTTTATGCTTATGTGTATTAAATGTTTTAGTGTTTAGTGTTTAGATGGTTACTGTTGCACCGAGGGACTGAGAGAAACGCAATTTCGGTCCTGTGTATGTCCTGTACATATTGCAGTTCTGACAATAAAGTTGACTTTGACTTTGACTTTAACATTCTCTGACCTCTGGATGACTGTGTTTACATTATCACGTTGTATTGGTTTACTGGTGCAATGTTAATAAAAAATCTCTTATCTCTCTTATAATTTTCATTTTACATGCGATTAATTGATTTATTGTTTACGCGACAGGCCTAGTTTACAGATCCTAACTTTTTCCAAAACGGGGTTGTAAAAAACGTGTTGAGTTGTCTCAGCATTAGGGTATATACTTCAAAAGTCTTTTGGATAAAAGTCAAAAAGTTTCAAAATTTATTTTTTAATCCGTTCGGAGGACCTGACTTAACTTTGTTAGACTTTTTTATTTTAATGTTTTCACTGATGAGGCTGACAAGGGTGTGAGCAGCAAGTAAGAGTGTATAGGTTCTATATATCATCATAGTTTAAAGAGGTTACATTGTTCCAAAGTTGCATTTATGCAACACACGCATGCACAAAATAACATGTTTTTAATGGCTTTGTTTTACATTTCTAAATATTTACCAAAAAATTATGTTGCAAAAATTGTCGTGGGAACGTGTATATACATGCAACATACTCTATATCTTATATTAATATAGACGTTATAACCTTTACTGTCGTTGTGAATTAAGTTTCCATGAGCTTTCTCCATATTATAAATCAGTCCTGTCAGTAAGGAGACAGCAAAGAGATTTTTATTATGTTCGAGGTTTGACTGATACTGTAGACACAGCGATGTGTTCCCAGAGACGTGTTTTCATCTTCCACAACTCCCAATCGTTTCTGTGCGCAGCTGCTTTGATAACAGCTGGACAGCACAGCGGGAGGAACTGACACCAGGAGATTCTATAACAGCCTAATACAGGAAGCTCAGAACGGGTCAGAAACTCAGACAAGTGAAGGCATTGATAAATATGGACTTGTAAATGTATTGATCTTCTGTGTGCTGTTAGCTGTTCTCCAAAGCTTTGTAATAAATATGAGGATGTCTACACATGATTGTTAGGGAATCTTTACGTTTCCACAACAAAAATAAAATTGTATTTAAAAATAAAAGCACGTATACGTGAGAGGAAGTTTGAACTGGCCGAATGGTGCACTGCTTACTGTTTTCCTTGCTCCACAAGAGTCTGGCAGAGGTACTTCTTGGCGTTTCGGTGATCTGGACAATTTTCCAGAGCCAGTTCAAAGTCTGATATAGCCTTCATGATGCCACCTTTGTTGGCATAACTGAGAAGAAAGAACAAAACTTAAGTAATTGTGTTTTGTCAAACATCGTTTTACATTAATAACGTGTTTAAATAATGAGTTTAAAGTGTAAAACAAAAAGCTGTGAAAACTGTACAGCATGTAACTGAGAAGGCAGAAGAAACCACCCTAAAGCATGGCAGAAACTGGTGAAGTATCCAAAATATCCTCGCTCATACTTTATTGGTATGAGGAACACGTATGAAAATTATAGACAGCGTTGGTATGCTTTGTTTGTTTTTGCATTGTAATGCTTCAAGAACATATTTTATTCGAAATGAAAACAAACTTACAGGGCTCCTCGTGCCACCAGCGCCTCCACATTGTTAGTATCAATGTCCAAGGCTTTGTTGTATTCGTTCATGGCCTCCACGTGACGGCCATGTTTGAAGTGGTCCACACCTGCACGGACACTG
Source organism: Garcialebias charrua (assembly GCA_038048925.1). Classification (NCBI taxonomy): domain Eukaryota; kingdom Metazoa; phylum Chordata; class Actinopteri; order Cyprinodontiformes; family Rivulidae; genus Garcialebias; species Garcialebias charrua. The sequence continues at coordinate 5,066 of JBBPBX010101069.1, forward strand.
GCAGAGGATGAAAAACAGACAGGTGTGACACAATGAAATATCATTAAGGGACACTTTTCATCTATTTCCCGTAATAAAAGACAACTGTTCTTAATTACCACTTTAAGGCCCAAGTTGCCGACTGCTTCTTCCTGATTACGGAAGCAAAATCCTCTTCCTGAAAACGTTTACTGTGAAGAAATCATCAGTATAATCGGCTTCAATTTCCTCAAAGAGCTACAATTTCAAAGAGTAGCTCAAAGGCAAAAACGTGACAGTCTTAACTATAAGCAAATCCTGTTTAACTTGCTTTAGTTTAACTGAAGCAAAGTTGATTCTAATTTGCACAGCTTAACTTTTTGAGTTGTTAACAACTTACTGAAAGTTTGTTCTTAAGTCATTTTAAACAAGATGAAAACAGAACGAGCGGTTGCCACTTACCACTGTAGTCCTCGCATCATTGACGGCGGATGCGTGTCACTGATTCCCACCTTCTCCAGGAGGAATTCTACTACGGAGGGGTTTTCATAACCATGGCACCTTTTCAGTATGCACCCATACGTCTCACGGGAGTCAGAAGCTGCACTCGCACTGCGACTAAGAAGCGGAAACAGAATTTATAGACCAGAACATAAAATGAATATATTAAGAAAATCAATTCAAATGTTTAATATATACAGGTAGTCCTCGGGTTACGACGGTCTCGAGTTACGATGTTTCGTGGTTACGACGCATCTCTCATAAAAAATTTAAAATTAAAAATATATAAAAATCATTAAAAAAATTACAATGAAAAGCCGAGTTACGCAGTTTTACATCGTAAACGGAATGCGGAATACGGCGGATGGACCGGTTTTACGTCGTAAACGTAGCGGCGGAGGAATACTGCACTGTACTCTCTAAAAAAGCTACGTTAAGTCTGGTCCTCTGGACATTCAAAAAACAAAACTGTACTGTGAACGTGGTTTTACGTTGTAAACGAAATGCGGAATACGGCAGATGGACCGGTTTTACACCGTAAACGTAAAGCAGCGGCGGAAAATATTGTACTTTATTCGGTGGAGCGGCAGAAAATATTGTACTGTACGTGGTGGAGCGGCGGAAAATATTGTACTGTACGCGGTGCGGTGGCGGAACATATTGTACTGTACACGGTGCAGCGGCGGAGGAATACTGTACTGTACTGTGAACGCGGTTTTACGTCGTAAACGGAAAACGGAATACAGTACAGGTACAGCGAATGGACCGAGGAGAACGGCGTCAACAGCATCCTGGTAGGCCATTAACTCTTTTTGCCCTTTATTATAGCTCCCAAACTTATGTGTTTTTTGATAATTATGTAGGGTACTGTGTTAGGATAGGCTAAGTGCTTGGTAATACAGTACTGTACATGCATATGCATGGTGCAGTAGTTGCGTATATTCCGACTTGCGTCGAAAATCGGTTTACGACGCCGCATAGGAACGGATCTACATCGTAAGTCGAGGATTACCTGTATACCGTATTTCCTGCCATACACGTCACACCACCCTATAAGTCGCATCAGTCCAAATATGTCTAATAAAGTGGAAAAATTCATAAATACGTTGCTTCGCCGTATGCGTCGTATCTATTATGCGTCACCGCTGACAACTCGGAAATGTGGGCTGGTGATGTGCCAAAAATCGATTGGCTGCCAAATGGTGGCTGCAGGAGTGTGCACGGGAGGACTTTAACAAGAATTTAACAAGATTAACACTTAAAATCAATTATTTGTTTGCTTAAAAATTATAGTAAAAGTGTGTCTGAGTCTCACTTTTGCTTAATAAATGCACTTTGACGGTCAAATCAGTTGCATTTCAAAAGCCGAAACGCGGAAGTAGGCACATGCACGGAGGACTCACTGTGCATTTCTTTGAAATTTAATAAGATAACCACCAAAAAACAATTATTTGTTTGCTTGTCTTTATAGTAAAGGTGTGTCTCAGTTGAATGTTTACTTAATAAATGCACTTTTTTAATGGTCAAATCAGCTTCATTTTGCCGGGGCGGTGCAGCGAAATGCAGCTGATTTGACAGTTGCTCCAAGCGAGATGGACGAAGGTGGCATACTATGGCAAGCCAATTGTGTCATTAATAGCCACTTTTACCTATTACATGACACAACGGCATGCCATACTGCTCAAGTGCTATCTAGTGGCTGAAAATGGCAGTGTTCAATATTTTCTGTCAGAATGAATGAAAACAGTCATATCTCAGCCAAAAATTGGTTTATAAATGGGGAAAAACAATCTATAAATATGTTGTTTCGGCGCATACGTTTCCGGGCATGAAAATTATGCAAAAAGCCGCAACTTATTGGGCGAAAAATACAGTATACTGTATATAAAAAAATATATATATATACTGTATATACCGTATATATACAGTATACATATAGATATGTATTACAGTTTTATTGGTTTTATCTAGCTATATTTTAAAGGTTTATATTTTGAAAATACACAAATTAACAAGCTACTGTACTTGTAAACAAAAATACCAATTAAAATGTGTTTTTACATCAACAAACACCATAAAAGATCAAAAAACATTTGTGAATCTAACCAAATAGTATTTAGTTAAGGACCCAATTGTAAGTAATCGCAGCAGCTAGAGTCCACATTACTTTGCTTATCAATGTGAATTACTAGTTCATCAATTGTTCAATAATGTGCCTTTGGCAGAGCTTGGTGTGTTACCTGTAGTGTATGGGCAGCTCTTCTCGGGTAATGACACCCAGTTTGATGTGTTCCACGTTGGGAGAAAGACAGGCCTGATGAAGGGACACTGTAATCTTTTCCTGGTACCGGTCAATGTCTTTCACTCCCCCTACATAGCAGAAAAAGCACAGATTAAGAAAAAAGCTCTTGTTACATTGGGCCTTTGAAAAACTGCCACCATGTTTGGTATTTTGTTCTTGGTAACGACACAATGTGTGCCACTGTGACTCAGGATTGGCAAACATGTTTGCTCCACTCCCAACTACTGTGTTTAAACTGTCCATCCGAACCTTAATGAGACTAGATTTTACTAGATAAACATGCTGTATTGAGAACAACACAAAGACAATAAGACTAGTAGATTAGAAGATAATTATCAAGTTTATCTTTAAGTTTAAAATCCCTTTTTTAAATCCAATTTGCAGTATTTTTTCACAGTGGAGTAAAAACTAGAATGACATGTTCAGACAGTTTGAGAATCTACAACATAAAGTCTCTGAACAATTACTGTGAGAGGAGTTCAAACTCTTCTCAGCTGGCCCCAGTGATCCTTTAAACTCGCCTGCTGATACTGTGGACATGTTCCAAAACATTAGCACAATAAACAAGGTCACACATCAGAAACAAGACTCTGTGCTCAAACAAATGAGACTGTGGTGATTTGGGTTTTAGCAACAAAGCCCACAGATGTGCAGCCAAACAAGAAAGGTGCTACAGATGAAATTGCCAACATGGATTCTAAAATTTCTAAATAATAAATGTACTGTATTATAAGGATAGGGATAAGGATAGTTTCTTTATTGTCATTCTCATCATATGTGGTGCATGTGGTGGAATGAAATTGTGTACACAGGGTCCCAGTTACATCCAACAAAAGTATAAACTGTAAAGAAAACTAGTGAAAAGATCTAAGATATAAACTAAGAAATTTGCTAAACTAAGAATACAATAAGCACTAAAAGTACAAAAATTATATGCTGAACAAAAGCAGCATGAACACGAGTCTGCGTGCGCATATGAGTACAAATGAACACAGTCTTATCAAAGTATTTCACCTCCTGCAAGAGATTTTCACTCTCTTTCCAGTTTACCGGTATGCATCCCAGAACGTTTAACAACTCAAAAATGTGCACACCTTTTCCCTTTCCAAATCTTTGGTTCAGTTTAAATTATTGATGTGGCCACCTTCTTTGGAGTAACACTAAATCCATCTTTATTTGCTTTATTCTTTGATGGTTTACAAAAGCACTGTGTAAAACAAGATCACATTTTTCCACTCATCTAACGATTACAATCAAATTAGAGCTTATGTTGCTATTTTTTTAAGACACTGACCTCTGATCAAGTCCCCAACCTGATAGTAGGACAGGGGATCGTCATGGCTGCTGGAGGAGGGAATTTCTCGGATGTGACATAAAGCCTAAAACATTAACAGATGAGTAAAATGAAAGCAGAGTTAGGATCCTGTCAGCTGTTACACCAGCTTAGTTAATATTTGTATCAAACGATTTATTCATCCAAGTAGCTGAACATCTTTAAAACACAAACAGCTGGTACATCCGTCACAGCTAGCTGACAACTTAAGTCTTCAGCATTTACAGCAGTTTCATAATCTAAAGTTTGCTTGTCAACAAATTTAACTTGCTGACCTACCGACAACTCTAGGTCCTCTATGTCTCTCTTCAGGCCTCCTGCCATGCAAAGCAGAGTGAGAAAAAAGCCATATTCTCGAATGTTATTGATCCTTCCCACCACAATGTCTCCTTTCTCCAAGTCCCTGTAAATCATGGATCTTCTCTCCTCATAAGGCAGCTCCATGAATACCTCCACAGGTGGCATGATAGCGTAAGGCTCTAAATAAAAAAATTAAAAAAAATGTTAAGACATGCCCACTGTTGCGTTTTATTAGACAAGTCCTAAAGCTAGTTTAGCTGATTTTCCATCATTTCTATTTGCATGACTATATTTTGTTTTGTATCACATAAAATACAGAAAAAATACTAAGCAATTTAAAGGTATTGTGACACAATGTTGGAACTATGCATAAAGTGGGACAACAACATATATACTACCGTATATGTTGTATCTTTCAACTATGTTCGTTTAAGTAAAATGATAAATCAATGAAAATTTGTTTCAAAGTGATTTTAAACTTGGCGCCGTGTTTCGTCACGGGAAATCCGGGTACTTCCGCATGCAACGTCCTGTGACGTAGGGACATGTAGCTCAGTCTGCGGCTGCTATTAGTACGCAGTTTCATTGTCTTCAAGATTGCCTTTTTTTTGTACAACTTGAAAAATGTTGGTACATTGTGTCGCATTTGGGTGTTCTAATATCGCCAGTGAACAAGTGAGCCTTTTCACTTTCCCAAAAGATGAAAAACTTCATCAAGAATGGACAATGGAGGAGTCCCCCTCGCTCCCTGAACGGTAAGGCTCAAATAAATATGGCTGCAGACCTACATTATAACCAGCTGTTTCTTGTTCATCACTTGAACTAACTTCGGCTTCCCAAACTGAAGACAAATCGCTCAAATCTTCACTTAAATTGCTTAATTCCTCGGTTTCTATATTCTCTGCCATTGTTATTTACAATGTGCGTTCATTACATTGCGTCATAAAAATGTGTCCGCGTTTGACCCCTCCTTTCTCCACCCGCACTGCAGAGTTACGTCATTAAAACTATTTTATTAAAAAATACTTTTATATATTAATTATTCGAAGCATCTGTGTACAAAAATCAAAGCTGAGTAGCTCCTCTTTCTAAAGACGTCTATGTTTTAGCATATTGTCACAATACCTTTAAGACACAATAAAAGGTAAAATTTTAGTTTATTACTACCTCAAAGAAGGTAAAATTAGAAAGTGTTTCACTGAATGTCATAAGGAAGAGTTGTTAGTGAACCATTGCGGACCTCCATCCTCCTCCTGCTCGTGCTCCTGTTCTTGAGGATTGGCCGTTTTCCATGATAAATGAAACAAGATGTCCGCCTTCCTGGCGATGAACTGTTGAACCAGTGAATTGTCCTGCTCATCGCCCCCGCTGCAAAAAAAAAAAACTTCCAGCTAAATTAAAATATCTTTTTTTTTTTGCAGAACACATCAGAAACTACTTTTACTGGTGAGCTCAGTACATTCATTCTCAGAAATACAGAAAGCAAAACATATGAGGCTGAATCCAACAAAGTTAAGTAAGGTCCAAACTTTCTTTGTTGGATTTTTCTATCTGGATTATTGAGCATGAATCAGGATATACTGGGGGCAGGATATACAGGATATATATGGGGCGGCCATGGCACAGTGATAGTGGCAGCCGACTCCCGATCGGAAGGTTGGAGGTTCAAATCCCGAGTTCCCACACCATGTGTCGTTGTGTCCCTGGGCAAGACACTTAAAGACTGTGTAAAGTGAATTTCAATATTTTCTTCAATAAACATTATAAATGTCATAATTGTAATCTTGTAAATGAGTAAAAAGTCTCAAAATTGTAGCTCAATTAATTTTGGAGTTATAGAGCAAACTGTGTATAAAGATATTTCTGTTTCAGGATTTTTTAGGCGTGTTTTAAATGTGACCGAGTTTCGTCACGCGGTCTTCTTAAGTATAGCCCCACCCCCTGCAGCTCCAGCCGTATAAATTCGCCTCGGTGGAGCCGTTCACTCGCGAATCGCAGATAGCATCAGATAGCAATAGCATAGATATTTTGTTCATTGTTAGCTAGCTAATCAATTATGCCTCGTTCGTGCATCTTCCCTGGATGTCGCAATGGTCAGGGCACCCGTACAAATCATAACGTGTTTTTATACCGGTGGTTTTATACTGAGTATCTGTAATGCCTGGATAGGTCAATGGAAAAAGCGTTTGCCTTCCGTCCCAAACCTTATGGGTTCAATTCCCGCATGGTACAACTTTTTTTTTTTTTAATTCATTCCAGATTAAAAACACACAAGAAAACTATTTACAAAAACAGCGTAACTCTTGGAAAAAGTAGCTGCTGTTACAGCCAGAACTCAGATAAAAACAGAGCAGGTTTACTGGCTCTGCTGTACCTGTCTGCCTCTCCACACACAGCTCAGCTGCAGGCCGCAGTACTGCGCTGAAACCACGCCCACGCGCTGACACGCCCCCACCGTTTCAGACCAAGGGAAAATTATGTTTTTTCATTATTTTTGAGACTTAATTTTATAAGGTAAACAATGTTTTTAATCAGTCAGATTTATATGGGTGATTAATAACACATATTTATGCTGTGTGACAAACTAAAACCACACATTGAAATTTACTTTACACGGTCTTTAACCCCGAGTTGCTCCCGGTAGGACTGGCTGGCGCCTTGCATGGCAGACTACCGCTACCGGTGTATGAATGTGTGTATGAATGGGTGGATGGCTGGTACAGTACTGTGAAGCGCTTTGGGGCCCCTCATAGGGGGCTGGAAGGTGCTATAGAAGTAAGCTCCATTTACCATACTGT
>JBBPBX010101071.1:0-12257 GCA_038048925.1 Garcialebias charrua
ACAGTTAGCATCTCTTGCTAAGGAGAACTCGGAGCTAAAGGGAACAGTTAATCAACTCACCAATCAGATGTCGCAGATATCCGGTGAGAATAAAAAATTGAAAGAATCCATTTTAGACATCCAATCAAGAAGCATGCGTGAAAACCTAGTCTTCTCTGGAATTGAGGAACGAGCCGAGGAAGATCCTGAGGCCTCGGTTCGTAGCTTCATGCAGACCCAGCTGAAGCTGTCGTGTGACGTGGTTAAAACCATCACTTTTGAGCGAGTTCACCGCCTCGGGGCTCGGCGACCTGGGAACACTAGGCCGCGGCCTATTATCGCTAAATTCACTTATTTTAAACAAAAAGAACAAGTTAAAAGCCGAGGTAGAGAATTACGTGACACACACTTCAGTATGAACGACCAATTTCCAGCTGAGATCTTGACTAGGAGGCGTGCTCTGTTCCCGATAAGGAAAAAAAATATAAACGAAGGTAATAGAGCTACAATTTCAGTGGATAAACTTTACATCAACGGTCAGATGTTCAGGGATCCAGAAATTACTCCTTGGCTTTATTAGTCAAAATCAGCAAGGTAAGAATTATTATTATTTATTATTATTATTTATTTTTTGTCTTTGGTTGCTAATATTGATCAATATTATTAAATATGGTATTTATTAATATTACTTACCAGATATATGTAATTTTTTCAGCACAGCTCGGTTGGTGGGTTACACAGATCGTGGTGGTACACGAGGTGGAATGACACTTTATGTGGTAGGAGGGTTTTTTTGTTGTGTTTTCTTATTATGTTTGGATGTTTACTATTTCTCTTCGTTTTGTTGTTTCTATTTTTCTAACTTAACAATTGTCAGCACACAAGCACAAGGGTTCACGTACATACTTATATATCCATACAAATACCTTATAAATGAAAAATTCCCTGATTCATTTTCAAAAACAGTACTTATTTAAAATATAAATCATAAATAATTTATCCTTAAGGAATATGTTTTTGTCTGGATCTATTGTTATCTTTTATATTTGTGATAGTGGGTGTGGTATAGATATATTATCATTAGCACAAGTATGGGTTCTTTAGGGTTTGTCACATGGAACATTAATGGAGCCGGTAGCCAACGTAAAAAATATAGGATTTTTAACCAGATTAAAAGATTAAAGGCGGATGTTGTATTACTACAAGAAATTCATAAATTGGCCTCAACTGTAGATGAGCTAAAATCTTCAGAGTTTCCTAATGTATTCTCAGCCTGTTATAATTCAAGACAAAGAGGGGTAGCAATTTTAATACATAAAAATGTTAACTTCACAGTATTAGATCAGGTTATAGACCCACACGGTAGATATATAATATTAAAGTTATCAATATTTAGACAAAATTATTGTATAGTTAGCATATATGGGCCGAATGTAGACGACGCTTCTTTTTTTCATGACTTTTTTTCCACTCTATCAAAGCACATGGATTCCTCACTGGTATTGGGAGGTGATCTCAACTTTGGTTTAAATGACAAAATAGACAGACTGAATACAGTGGGAACTCAACGCAGTTGGCAATCTATAAATATATTTAAACAGTATATGAATGATTATGGGCTCTGCGATGCATGGCGTGCTTTTCACCCTAATAGCAAAGAATATTCTTTCTTTTCACATGTGCATCACTCATATTCTCGTATTGATTATTTCATAGTAAGCAATTCATTGCTGAACAACATTTCAGACACTAAAATACACCCTATTGCTGTCAGCGATCATGCGCCAGTTACTCTAAATTTAGATAATAAAAAAGAAACAACAAAAAATATAAATTGGAGATTAAATACATCACTACTTCAAGAAGAAGAATTTTTGCAATACTTTAAAAAAGAATGGGCATCGTACTTAGAGATTAATGAATTGCCAGGAACATCAGCAAGTACGCTTTGGGAGGCTGGGAAAGCAGTCATGAGAGGTAAAATAATATCCTATTCAACAAATAAAAAGAAAAAAGAAAATAAACGTATTGAGGAATTAGAGAAATCCATTAAACTATTACAAGGTCTACAAGGAGAGGAAACACAGCAAAAGCTACGCAAATTAAAATTAGAACTAAATGAATATATTGATAAGAAAAATAAATTCTTGATACAAAGACTCAGATTAGATAATTTTGAATACGGTAATAAATCAGGGAGCTTCTTAGCTAATCAACTCAAATTAAACAAAGAAAAAACATCTATATATGGTATTAAAGATAAAGATGGAAATATAATTCATGATGAGGGAAAAATAAACAATGTTTTTAAAGATTTCTATAAAACTCTATACACTCCACAAATAAATCCATCTAATGAGGATATTAATGAATTCTTGGAGAAAGTAACACTACCAAAACTAGATATTAGTCAATCATCAAAACTAGACTCACCATTAACATCAGATGAGCTCCATGAAGCAATTAAAAGCATGCCTAATAAGAAATCTCCAGGACCTGATGGCTATCCAGTGGAATTCTATAAAGAATTCTGGGATATACTGGAACCGATATTCTATAGAGTGCTACTTGAGTCAGAAGGAAATGGCAGGCTACCAACACATATGAATTCAGCCAATATTAGTCTCTTATTAAAATCAGGCAAAGACCCAGTATTACCTACCAGTTATCGTCCAATCTCTCTTATTAATGTTGATGTTAAAATAATTTGTAAAGTCTTATCAAAAAGACTAGAGAAGATAACTCCTGTTATTATACATCCAGACCAAACCGGATTCATAAAAGGAAGACACTCGAACACAAACACTCGCAGATTATATAATGTAATAGAGTATTCGTATTTTAAAAATATTGAAACAGCTATTTTTTCTTTAGATGCTGAAAAAGCTTTCGATAGAGTGAATTGGAATTTCTTATTTGCTACCTTAAATAAATTTGGTTTTGGGAATTACTTCATTAACTGGTTAAAAATATTATATAGTTCACCAACAGCGTGCGTCAGGACAAATAATCAATTATCTTCAAGCTTCTGTTTACAGAGGGGGACCAGGCAAGGTTGCCCACTTTCACCAGCATTATTTGCTATTTTTATTGAACCTTTAGCAGCAGCAATAAGGCAAAGTGCTGATATTAAAGGCATAAAGGGTAGAAACATAGAACATAAAATTAGTCTCTATGCTGACGATGTTTTGCTTTTTCTTGAGAACTCAGGAAACTCAATATCCAATGTTATCAAGTTAATAAACTCATTTTCAAAAGTTTCTGATTATTCTATAAACTGGACAAAATCTACAGTTCTTCCAATAAATTGTGTGTTTAATAATTCTCTTAATGAAAGACTACAATCAGGTAACATTAAATATTTAGGTGTTAATATCTCTCCTAAATTGGAGGATTTAATAAAATTAAATCATATCCCACTATTAAAGAAAATTGAAGACGATCTTACTAGATGGAGATCTCTACCCATATCACTTATGGGAAGAGTTGCCTCAGTAAAAATGATGGTGCTGCCGAGAATAAATTATTTATTCTCAATGATTCCAAATAAACCTTCAACTGAATGGTTTAAGTCCCTGGACTCTTCTATATCTAAATTCCTTTGGAAAAATAAAACTCCACGTATTAGTTTAAAAACATTACAGAAAACTAAAGATACCGGAGGATTAGAACTTCCAAACTTTTATTACTACTATTTAGCCAACAGGTTACAATATATATCAAAGTGGTTAAAACCGAATGCACTAGATGAAACTTGGATAGATATAGAACAAACTTTATGTAATAATATTAGGATTTCAGATCTACCATTTATCAGTACAGATTTAAAAAGACATGTCTGCTTTAAGAGCATCAATATTAGCTCATCTCTGACAGCATGGTGGGAGTATCTGAAAATGACAAAGTCTTCACTACTCCCATGTAGACATACACCTCTCTGGAACAATCCTGACATTCAACAAGAAAATAATATGTTAAATTTCCCAGGTTGGAGAATGAAAGGTATTGAATGTCTGGAACACATATTTGAGGGTATAGACTTTATTCCATTTAATAAATTAATAATACAATATGACATTGATAATAAATATTTCCTACAATACCAACAAATTAAGTCAATTGTAAAAAAGAAATTTAAGCTAAATAAAACATTGTTGGAAACACCAACATGTGTGTTAGAGTTTATTAATTTTCAACCACCCAAATTATTATCTAAAATATACAAAAAATTGTCTAGAATCAATGACTCGATAGCACTACCTGTTGAAAAATGGGAGTCAGATTTATCAATTAACTTTGAACAAAAAATTTGGTCTCAAGTATGTTCAAATACTTTTAAATTGACTAGAATCTCCAATTTACAATTAATACAATATAAGGTTCTCTATAGAGTACATTATACAGGTCAGCGAATGTTTAAGATGGGCTTTACACCATCTAACAAGTGCTCACAGTGCATAAGTAATACACCTGATGATTATATTCACGCGCTCTGGTTCTGTCCACCCGTTCAGAGGTTCTGGGTACAGGTATGTGAAGACTTGTCTAAATGTTTGAAATTTAATATCCCACTCTCTCCATCTGTTTGCTTATTGGGTATCTTTGAAGATGTTATACTAGAAAAAAATACATCCTATATGCTTTTCACTGCCTTATGCATCGCAAAGAAAACCATACTCGTAAATTGGAAAAATAAAAATAATCTTAGCATTAATCAGTATAAAAATCTTCTGTTAGATCATATTAGTCTTGAAACAGCATCTGCCGACACATTGGATCAATCTATTTGGCATTCTTTGATCGGCTCCGTTACGTAGTGAGGGTGGGGGGTCTGGGATGTGGCCTTGTGGGGCATTGGGGCTGGAGGGGGGGAGGTTGGGGTTTGGGGCACCGGGGGGTTGGGGCTGCTTGGGCGGGGAGGACCTTGTCTTCGACCTGGGGAGGACCGGGGGGGTTCTGGGGGATATCTGCTAGGGGCGGCATGCGGGCTCTCGGGTGGTCGGTGGCGGCGGTCATGGGTCGCCGGTCGGTGACCCGGCTGTGCTGGGGTGGTTTCGGGGCGGGTGCCGGGAGCTTGGGACTCTGGGGGCGTGTCGTCCCCGGGCTTGGGCCTGGTGGGGGTCGGGGGTCTTGAGCTCTGGCGGGCGGGTCGCCGGGCTATGGGCTGGCTGGCGCTCTGGTGCCCGGCTCTGGCCGGGGGCCCTCGGTTCGCTGGTGGGTTGGGGTTCATATGCTGGGGGGTGGGTGTCTGGGGGCGTGACTGGTGGCCAATGGGAGGGGGCGGGCAAACCCAGCCTGGGTGTCTAATGTGTTATGTGTTCTGAAAGTGGTTAATATGAAGGGTGGGTGTAGTATTTCTTCTGGGGTGGGGATTAGGTGGATGTCCTTGATGATGGCCTTGGACTATGCTTGGCCGGTGTGCGGGCCCTGGTTGGGGCCTGTTCTTGGTGCTTCCTGGCTCTGTCGGCGGTTGGGCGGGCGCTCTTGGCCGTGTCGTCCATGTTGGACTTTGTGTCTTCTTGGACGGCGGGCTAACTGCGGTTCGCAGGGGTCGTGGCGGCCCTGGTGGGTGTGGGCTGTTGGTTCTGCTGTTGGCGGCCCTCGGGGCCGTGTCCCTCTCTGGTCTTGGCTCAATGGCCTGGCGGTCGGAGAGGTGTTTCTTTCACCTCGCTCCTTGGGTGGACCTTGGCGAACTAGGGGGGGGGGGTACGCAGGGTCAGCGGGGGAGCTGACTCGCTGTGGGAGCACTATTCCTGCAGACATTTTCTCCCCATCCCTCAACACGCACCTCCGCCCTCTTCATCTTAAATTAATACATGTAGGGAATTTGGGTCTCGGGTGTGCTGCAATGGTTTTACATCTCTGTTGTTCAGAGCACCTGGGACTCAATTTTATATACACTTTAGACATTCATTCATAAACATCTTCATAAAAGTCACATATAGGGAATGGAGTGAGCACTATGGCTTTGGGTGGCGGGATGATATCAATCTCGCCCCCATGCCTATGCTCACTCAACATTATGCATCTAGACAATTAGGGCCTGGGTTAGAGTTGGAGTGGAGGGGAAACTGGTACAATGCTAGCCTTTGCTCCTTCTCTTTCCCTTTTAAGTACACTTTACAACAACACTCACCAACAGTACATTTGGGGACGGGGGTGTGTGTGTCGGGGTCTTGATTTGTTAATTTCAATTTTATTTATTTATGTATTTATTTATATATTATTTATTTATTTTTCTCTTACCCCCCTGGTTGCCTTGCGGACATTCTGGGGGTGGGCCGTCAGGGGTTGTGCTGGGGTGTGGGGGGGTTCGGGGCCTGCGGGTTCGCCGTGGGCGGGGCTGGCAGTGCGCTCCCTCTGGGGCTGCTTGGACTCGGGTGTCCTGTCCTGTCCTGTCGGCAGGGCGCGGGGTGGGCCGGATCTTGGACGTCTGCTGCTCTCCACCCCAGAATGAATGGGCCTACCTCCTGGGTTTGGATGTGGGCTGCCCCATGTAGGGAGCAGGTACATGTCTTGGACCTAGGGGGTATAGAGTGTGCATCGGGATTATGAATGGAGCGTGTCGTTATTGTTTGTCTTTCTGTGACTGAGGGTGAGGATGAGGGTGGGTCTGAATGAGTGTGTCTGTGTATGAATGTTTAAGTGTCAGGCTGGGACTTGGACTGCCCCCTCTCTGACACTTCTGAGGCTGCTTAGTGTCGCGCTCCTGCCACGTGGCCCCCTGGTGGGTGTTCCTCTGCCTGCGGGCGTGCTTGGGGCCCTCACTATCTGGGGCTGGGCGCTTGGGCGTTTGTCGGCTCGGCCTGGTGGCTGCCTGGTGGGGCTCGGGTCCTCTGGTCCTGTCGGGTCTGGACCTGAGGGATGGGCGTCCCCGGTGCCCGAGCCTCGGTGACCGGCCCTGGGGCTACGTCGGTACGGCGGGCTCCGGCGGGGGCTTGTGTATTTGTCGCTGTTGACACCGGGGCGTCATTGTGTGTGGTCCCTGGTGGGGTTCGTCCGGTTCTTCCACTTGGTCGGATCTGGGGAGTGGACGAGTGGCTCGTCCTGTTCGGGTGGTCCTGGGGACTCTGGGCTCAGGGTCCTACCTGGGGTCTTGGGCTTTGATCACCCCTTCGTCTGTCTCGGGCTTTGGGGGGACGGGTCTCTGATGCTTCACAGTCGCTACTAAATGTTCTATTGGAGGGACCTTATTCACTTATGCATGCTCACAACCACACACAAATGGATGCAGGGATGTATATGTAGATGTATGTAGATGGGTATATAACTGAATATAAATATATATGTATGTATATTGTATATATATTTGTAGGTATGGGTATGTGTATTTATAGAAATCTACTGCAAGGTCATGAATATTATCAGTCTTTATGTTTGTATGTTTAGTTGCTGTGTTCTGTCATGTGCTTTGCAGGATTGTGTACGGAGGTTTGGGGTGTTTGCATTGTAAGGGGTTATGAGGAGGTCAATATTAATACTGACCTCTTTACCTTAATTAATTTACTTATTCAGATTGAATAGTAAATTCACGGATTCTGTTCTTTTTCAGTTTACCCAATATTTCTGTGATCTTTATGATGGACAAATAAACAGAGCCATTAAGTGACAATGGACATTGACTTAGTTTGATATGTCAAAGAGACACTATCATTTATTTAAAATGAATCAACTAAATTAACACCATTACACTTGATTGACATGATTTCACTTTCTTTCAATTTAAAACGTCAGCACACTTAAATTCAACACAACAGACTTCAATATTGGATGTAAACATATTTAGTCTGAGGGCTCTTTAAACTTAAAATAGTTTCCAGCTTAGATTGAGAGGGGAAAGAGTAGGAGGAAAGATTTAAGAAGAATCGGGAGGTTAAGAGAGGAAGTTTATCTTGCATTTATGAAACCAGATGACACTCTTCCGTACGCGTCCAGCTAAGATATCATCACACCTCCAGCAAGCAAACAGCTGCTCCTTTACCTTAAGACGTCCGCCTTGGTTCTGGTAAAGAGCTGTGGTCAACTTTAGACTGACGAGTCGTCGGTCCCGCAAGTCCAAGCTGGACTCCACGCGTGTTTACCTTGTCGGTGTCGGTGATACTCGCTTTCGTCGGCAGAAGTCGTGACAGTCGTGGTTTCTTGGCTCAAGATAATTTATTCCAGGAAGGAATAACAAACGCTCGTTCGAGGTGGACTCATAACAGCCTGTTATCAGTCCTTAGCTGAAGACGCAGGTCGTTAGCTCTTGACCAAAACGTACCCAGCTCTTGGGAAAGGTTCACATCTCTTTGAAAATTCCCAGCAAACTCTGAAGCGTTCTCGCACAGTTAGAACTTAAAAAGCAGGAACCAAGAGAGGAGTGCACTTGTGTTATCAGGTCCAAGGTTACAGCCAGAGCAGAGAGAAATGTTTAGGAAAAAGATAGATAAAGCTGGAGCCCTGCTCATGAGACTGTCTCTGAGTTTCTAAACAAAACCGTCCGGTCTCTGTGACCCGAAGGCTTCACCTTTAAACACAGCAGTGAACACAGTTTAACTCTTACAGAATGACACAGCTTAAAAGCACACATCATGAAAATGACAAAAGTTATTCTTTTGATCACATCAGCCTAAAATCAAAGATAGAAATAGTCTCTTATTGGTGACTATGTTATCAGATTATAGCTAAATGAATGATTTTGTAGTAAATGTCTTGCTTTACTGAGAGGTCAGTAAAGGTCATCACTGGACAGTTCAAAAACCTTAATTTGACCCTGGGTAGGTCCACTACATCTCCCCCCTTTTGGAAGCCATCGCCAGTCCTTGGGGATGGGGTCCAACACGAAAGGAAACCTTGAACTGTCTTTGATCTTGAAGTAATCCAGCAAGTGGAAAAGAAAAATCAAAAATTATAATCCCATAAAGTTTTTGGAAATTCCATACTGTTCGGAGGTAATCCCATTGCGAAAAGCTTTTAATCCCTTGGAAAACAAAGTCTGTTAACTCTTGGAAAACAAAGTCTGTGATCCCTTGGAAAGCAAAGTCTTATAATCCACAGCGGTAATTCCACAGCAGTAAATTCCCAACGATTAGTTTTGTTGATTGATCAGCAACAATTGTTTTCATAATCAGCATGTAGAGGGGATCCCTCGATTGACGCAGAGGAGGCGGCCCTTGGACGAAGGTTGAAGACCAAGCGTTGGAGCTGCAGGTCCCCACATCGAAGGTTGTTGGCTGGTTGGTTTCCAGTCAGTGCCACTCTGGTTCTATGTGTCATGCAATTATGTGGTTTTTTAAGGTGGGCTTATGATTGGGATTTTACATTAAGCCTTACCTATATGCACCTGGTATGTAAGCTATCATGGTTTAGATCAGCTACACTTACCAATTAAGGGGTGGATCAATTCTGTAAAATTAGATATAGGGATTTGTACCTATAAAATTTTGGAGGGCTTCTGTAACGAAGGCCTCTAATTCCAAACTATTCCTCCATTCATTACTTAGTTTAGGTTAAACTAAAATAAAAATGAAATATAGTTTGATCTAAATGTCTGTTGTCTTTTAGACGAACGACGTAGGATTTGGTATTCCTAATAAATTTTGAAGTCTATGGCGAGACTCATCAAAATGAATAGATAATCTAGAATAGAAACGATCGAATCGGTTCAATTTAGAAATTATGAGACCAGTGTAGTTTATTGTACCTTGAGTAGCTTTAAACTACATTGACTCTTCGACGATTGAGATTTAACAAAACGAACTGCATGTTGGCATAGTTAAATCCATATCATTCATTAACCAATGTTAATACAAAACCTTTTTGGCTGGGAGTGTTCAGAACCAAACAATATCTCAACTAATGACAACAGTAATGACTAAACAACAAGGAAACAACGTTTCACTGCTTCGACACACTCTTGTCGTCAGATTCCAAAGTGCAACACACAAGAAAACAGGTCTCAACTTTATGACCGAGGTCAAATTAAATCTCGTGGATTTAAACGGTTGTTAAGATTAGTTTTTGTTGTGGGTTTTAGGCTTAGCGTTTCTAAGTTCAAATTGGACAATGCGACTTATAGGGTGGGAAATATGGTAGTTTAAACCTGATTAGTTTATTTACTAACTTGTGTTTGGACGACCTTATTATCCCATGAAGTCGGTGTGTTTGTGAGATCTTTGTCTTTTGTGGAGTCATTGAACGCCTTGTAAGGTTTGATCTGATTTCGATGTACCCATTTAGCAATTGGCTCTTTGCGGCCTTTGCTGATTTTGATTTCGTAGACGACTGAGGACACTTTGTCTGTTATCAGATGAGGTCCAGTCCACCTGGGCATTAGTTTGCGGGCGAGAGTTCCGGTCTCGGACCCTCCTTTCCCGGTTGCTGGAGCGAACGTATAGTACCAGACTCTGTCTCCCACTTGGAGTTCATTATGAGAGGCCTTCTGGTCGTAGTACGCCTTGCGTCCTTCAGCGGATTTTTCCAGGTTTTTCTGGGCGAAAGCAAAAGTGTTTCTGAGGTGTACATTCAAATCTTTGTCTTTGGCATGGCCTAACATCACCCCCCTTTGGTCATGGGGGACCACGAACACAGGTGAGGACGTCCGTCCATGGGCACAAGTTAGGATGCCACCGTTTAGTTTAAGCTGTTCGCGCAGCTGAGAGAAGACGGTACACAGGAATCGTTTAGGATTTGGCCAACGTATCTTCTTACGTTTACCTCTTTCCGTGTAATTCAGGTGTGTCACAACTGTCGGCGCAGTCGCAGATGTGCCTGATTGTACAGACTGCGACGGGTCACTGTCGTTGCGTGTGTCTTCCCACTTCTTGACTGAAGAGAGGCTCTTTGAGTCTGTAAAAACTATGTCATTTCTGACTAGTTCTAGACACAAATGTCCCTGAACCAAGGTTTCATTGAAAGCTTGGCTGATTGCCGAATTACCTGTCTCAGAGGACAGTACAGCGTCTTCGGTGTGGGATCCGTGGATCTCAACACCTTTCACTACCTGTGGTAGGCAGTGGTCAGGGAGTGCTGAATGTGTCAGCTCACAGAGGAGGTTCTCTTGTTGGGCCAGAGTTTGGTCCAACTTTTGGGTCTCTTCTGTCTCACCTGTAGTTGAAGGTTCACTTACCGGGCTCTCGTCCTCGGATGAGCAGTCCCTTGTGTCCTCTGCGGTACCTGCGGTTAGGCAGTCTGTATCGCAACTAGGAAGCACTTTTATTGGCAGGGGTTTTCTCACTGTGCTCCACATTTTCCGTCGACCATAATCTATAATCGCGTTGAAGCGGTTTATAAAATCTTGGCCAACCAAAAATGGGAATGAGTCAAGTTTAGACACGTACACCGGGTGGTGTATTGTCATTTCGCCAATCTGCATGTGAACCATAGCCATAGCTGTTAGGGTTGTTCTCGTCTCTGCGAGACCCTGTAGCTCAATAGCACATTTCTCAAAGGGTATTTGCCTGTCAACACCGTTAGCGGCGGTCCTCAGCTCCTCGAACAGCTTGGCCGACATAATAGTTATATCAGAACTGCCATCCAGGAGGGCTTCACGCTCAAGGACACCTTCCAGTGTGATAGGCAGGTAAGCTTTCTTAGCCACCCCCCTTTGTATAAAGTTACACAGAAACCTCACAGGTCTTGGCCCACGTTTCTGTTCACGTGTGACTCTGTCTGTGTAATCTTGTTTACTGTCAGCATCTTGTTGGCTGTCAGCATCATGACCTTCAGGATGTTGTTGTGTGTCAGCAATTGGTTTGCTGTCAACATCCATGGCAATGTTGGTAGTAGTGTGCGCTGAGTTATTTGTGTGCTCTGAGTCTTTGTGAAAGACAGTGCTACACATCGCTCCAGGTTGGTCAATGTTGATAGTGTCATTATCAATGATAACGCCACTCATTGTATCAGGTTGGTCAAGCACAGTAACATTCAAGTTTTCAAACAACCAACTTATGTCCACTATCTCCTCAGAGCATAGAGGTATGTTGCCTTTTTTCTGGAACTTCTGTGACCTTTTGCTACTCCCGGACTGTCCAGTCCGCAGTGCAGGGGCAGGAGCTTTGCTCGGTGTAGACCGCGGAGGGTCACTTAAAGAGCGGGCGTCCACCGTTTGTGGTTTTTTGCTTATCTCGGGCAGCTTCGTCCGAGGTGCAGGGACAGGGCGTGTGCTCGTCCTTCTCAACCATATTGGGTCTCTTAACCACTTCGGGTCATAGTTCCAGCGGGCATCTTCACTAAGTGGTCTGTTAGTTTGAAAAACATGTTTCTTCTCGCCTTTTTTAGGAGAGGGAGTTGAT
Organism: Garcialebias charrua; assembly: GCA_038048925.1. Taxonomy (NCBI): domain Eukaryota; kingdom Metazoa; phylum Chordata; class Actinopteri; order Cyprinodontiformes; family Rivulidae; genus Garcialebias; species Garcialebias charrua. The sequence continues at coordinate 12,252 of JBBPBX010101071.1, forward strand.
GAACTT
>JBBPBX010101072.1:0-12257 GCA_038048925.1 Garcialebias charrua
CTTACAAAATGTTTATTTTGAAAATATGCCAAAAATACGTTTGTATAAATATAAATAAAAGTGACCCATTTGGATGATATTTTAAATAAACAGCACTCTTTATAATAAATGAACTATATTAACAATAATAAAAATCTTAATAAATACAGGTCCCTGGAAAAGTTCAGAGTTCAGTTCAATCATCACACACTTCTTAGCTACTTTATTGCAATCATAAATAAAATAAAGTAAAATAAAGAAATACAGCAAAAATAATACAAAAGTAGGACATTTGATATTACACTTTCAATATTGATTGAAGTGGTATTAAACCAAAAAGCTTGTAGCCATGGTCAAAGTGGTACAAAACATCACTCATTAGGGGTGCGAATCTCTGTATCTGGAGAATCAATTCAATTCTGATTTTTGATGCACCAATTCCATTAAAAATCGAATTTCGATTCTAAAACGATTTTCATTCCAGGATCGATTTTCGATTCTAAAACGATTTTCGATTCTGAATGATTTTCGATTCTGAAACAATTTTCAGTTGAAATCATGAAAAGATTAAACAATAATGTAAACAAATAAAACATTTATTTAAAGCAATAATGTATGCTTGTAGCAAACATTAATAATGTCAAATAATAAAGTATGAATACAACAGCCTGAATTGTGAGCAGATGGGTATATGAATAGGATGTAGCAGCTTTAATCGGGTCCTGGAGGTCACTGGTGCCTATATCCAGCAGTCACTTTACAAGAGGCAGGGGACACCCTAGACATGTCTCTAGTCCATCTCAAATAATTCAAAATACAAACATAAACAAATATTTCAGCCTACTGTACTGCATAAACATTTAACTCAAAATACAGGTAGTCCCCGACTTACGAGCGCTCTTACTTACGAGGTCCCGGACTTACGAATATGCATCTCATAAAAAAAAATATAATATATATATATATATATATTTTTTTTTATAAATGAATACATGTACAGTACTGTACAGTCACCAAGCACTTAGCCTATCCTAACACAGTTTTTAAAGATGAAGTAGTGAGTTGAGTTGTCTCCCTTTCACATAAAGGGAGCTAGCTCCCTTTATGTGAATGGAGCCTGCTGGGGAGGAGGGAGACAATTCAACTGACTCCTTAACTGTGTTAGGATAGGCTAAGTGCTTGGTGACTGTACAGTACTGTACTGTACTGTACATTTATCTATTTATAAATAAAAAATAAATATATATTGTACAGTACAGTATATTTTTAATAAATAGATAAATGTACAGTACTGTACAGTCACCAAGCACTTAGCCTATCCTAACACAGTTTTTAAAGATGGAGTGAGTGGAATTGTCTCCCTCCTCCATGCATGCTCCATTCCCATAAAGGGAGCTTGTGAAAGGGAGACAATTAAACTCACTCCTTCATCCTTAAAAACTGTTAGGATAGGCTAAGTGCTTGGTGACTGTAAAGTACTGTACATGTATTAATTTCTAAAAAATATATATTTTTTTATTTATTTGGGGGTAATCCTACTTATGAATTTTTGACATACGAGCGCCCCTAGGGACGGAACTCGCTTGTAAGCCGGGGACTACCTGTATAATAGACTGCAAAATCATATTGCATTCATCCAAATGAAAACTGGATGACCTTGAACGACACACAAGACAAGATAACCTTGTCATCATGGGACTTGAAGTAAAGACTCGCTCTTATGCAAACGTTGTTTCTGGTGCAAAAACGACAGAAGATGCATCACACCAGGACCTAAGGACCTTGGAAGAGCAGGTGGTGACTTTTTTGCAAGATAAGGATATAGACATTGATCATGATGCTATTTCAATGTGTCACACTCTGCCCATAAAAGCAGAAAAAACTAAACCAGTAATTGTTGTCAGATTTATCAGTAGAAAAGCTAAAAATAATGTAATGATGCAGGCTAGAAAATTAAATGGAACAAAAGTTTACATAAATGAACATTTAACTAAGAAAAATGGCAACATTGCTCGTGAAGCAAGGTTGTTAAAAAAACAGAGCAAGATAGTGTCAACATGGACAAGAAATGGTAACGTCTGGATTAAGGTACTGGAAGGATCACAACCTAAAATAATAAAAGAACTTAGGGATTTGGAAATATTGAGGTGTGACTAGGTGATGACGTAATAATATATTACGAAATATCCTGCTTAAAAATTACCATGCGACCACTTTGACGAACAAATACATTGAATCATGATGATGTCTGAAGACTCAAAATACAAAATATCTAACTTAGAAGATGTCATAGACAAAAATCTATTTTCAGTTATAAAAGTGTGAGTATTATAATGTAGATCACTTTAACGAAATTAATATTGCAAATGGAGCATTCTCTATAATTCACTTTAATTGTAGAAGTATAAATGCAAACATATCTAATATATCAGATTATTTAAGAAAATTAAGACGTTTTCAATAGTAGCACTATCTGAAACATGGCTAAATGAAGGAAACATAAACAATGCTTACATTGAAGGATATGAATTATATTACATGAATAGGAAAAATAAAAGAGGTGGAGGAATTGCTCTGTTTGTCAATAGTGAAATAAAATGTAGATTGTATAATGAAATGTCTTTAGTTGTTGAAAATACAATGGAAATGATAACAATCGAAATAATAAACAAAAATAGCAAAAATATATTAGTAAGTTGTGTATATCGTTCATCTGGATCAAGAATAGAGTTATTCACAGATAAAATTACTGAACTGCTAGAAAAGAGTTCCCACAAAAAAGTTTTTTTTTATGTGGAGACTTTAATATTGATCTAGGAAATAATATTGATTCATCTAATATCGGTACATTTTTGGATTCAATGTGTAGTCTGAGTTTCTTACCGCTGATATCAAATCCAACCAGAATCACAACTCATAGCGTTACAATAATCGATAATATTTTTACAAATATCACAGATGGTGATGTGATGAGTGGTATTTTGATGTCTGATCTAACTGATCATTTGCCAATTTACACAATTTACAAAAATGATGAAATTTTACCAAAAACAATTAAAAGAAATAATAAAATAATAAACACATCAAAGAAAGCATTGGATAAATTAAAGAATGATTTGGATAAACACGTGGATGATTTGAACAAATCATATGATAAGTTTATGAACACTCTAGCAACTCTGTATGAAAAAATTTGTGTGCAAAAATATACGATTAAAAAAAAGAACTGCTGATCAACCTTGGACGATGAAAGGATTGATAAATGCATGTAAAAAGAAGAACTATCTATACTAATCTTTTTTGAAATCCAGAACACAAGAGGCTGAAAATAAATATAAAAAGTACAAAAACAAATTAGTTGGGATCATAAGAAAACAAAAGAGAGAATATTATACTGTAGTCAGTTATTACATAAAAATAGTGGTGACACTAGGGCGACATGGAGAGTAGCACCTCAGGTATTGAACCAAATGGTGCAAATTCACATTGTAGCTAATCGAGCTATTAGCACGAAACAGGTACTAAACAGGCATACTTTCAACCATCTCCTAAGTTTTTCAATCTAGGACTGTCCATTGAGGCCATGAGCCTAGTGAGACTTGAAAGCAGAACCACATCTGTTGCTGTGTGTAACACAGGCACATAAGAGGTACTAATCAAGAAGAACACAAGGCTAGGATGGTTGATCGCCACAGATTTTCACGATTTTGAACTGAGCATTCCATTTCTGGGAGGACTCTCAGAAAACCTGATCCCAAGTCAACACATGTGACAAGTCTTGTTCACAAAACCAAAACAGGCCATAGCTCTTGTCTCCATCAATGAGATCGACAAAGACACTGTCTACAAGGTCGGTCTGGACCGAGAAGATGGCATAGGCCCTCAAAGATACAGTGTCCTGCCTATAAAGAGGTTAAACAACACAGAAAGGGACTCACTGGAGCTCCCCAAAGAGCAAGAACCCCTCTCAATTGCTTCACAGATTGAACAGGTAGTCGCCCAAGCCGACACCCTTAAAACTGATAAAGAAAGAGACAAACTTCGCCAAGTTCTCTTAAAGTATGAGAAATCATTCTCAACTGATTCAATGGATTGTGGGTTGACCAAGCTCCACACAGTGAGCATCCCAACCCATCCTGACGCTCCACCCACATTTGTCAGACAATACAAGATTCTCCTGGCAGCACATCAACCTGTAAAGGAAATCATTGGCCACCTGTTAAAAAAGGGTATCATCAGGAAGTGTAACAGCACTTACTCTGCGCCTTTATGGCCAGTTCAGAAACCGAATGGAAAGTGGAGACTAACGATTGACTACAGAAAGCTAAACAAACAAGTACCCCAATCCAGCTGACCTATGACTCAGCTCCAACAAGAACTGCCCAAGGTCACTAATGGTAAGTACTTTTCTACCCTCGATGTCGCCTCTGGTTTTTGGACCATCCCTGTGCGCACCGAGGACCAACACAAATTAGCTTTCACTTTTGGTGGCCGGCAATACACCTTCACCAGGTGTCTCTTTGGCTACGCTAACTCTCCTACTGAGTTCAACATTTTCCTAAACAAAGTATGTCCAGACGCGCATGATCGTGGGACAATGATTTACGTGGATGATGTATTTTTGAGGCAGCCAACACTAGACTCACATTTGGCTGAAATCTACTACGTTCTGAATCAGCTAACAACTGCTGGTGCTAAAATTTCATTGTCAAAATGCCAGTGGTACAGAACCAAGGTGGACTACGTTGGCAAAACCAAAACAGGCCATAGCTCTCGTCTCTGTCAATGAGATCGACCAAGACACTGTCTACAAGGTCGGTCTGGACCGAGAAGATGGCATAGGCCCTCAAAGATACAGTGTCCTGCCTATAAAGAGGTTAAACGACACAGAAAGGGACTCACTGGAGCTCCAACGTAGGACCAGACGGAGTACAGCCTCAACTGACTCGCACCCAAGGCCTTGACAACCTCAAAGTTCCCACCAATCTCAAAGAACTACAAAGTTTTCTAGGCATGTGTAACTACTCGAACCGATTCATAGAAAACTATGCAAACCTTGCAAAACCAATGACTGAACCGCCAAATTTACACTACATGCGTTCCGGCTCCGACCCGCTCCGCTCCGCAGGTCGCAACTGAGCGTTTCAAGTCCAGTTTACACTATCTCCGCTCCGGTCCGCCTGGATGCGCCGCTTTGAGACGCATGCGCGGGAATTTCGGGATCGCGCGATAAATCAAGTGATAAATAAAAAAGTCAGAACAAAATAATTCATTCGGTGGAAGAAGGAGAACAACAGTAGAGACTGCTGCCTTGATCTTCTCTCGTAAATGAGCTACAGGACATGGTTTGAGCGACAGGAAGTGATTTATTACATTTCAGAATAAAATACTTAATAATTTTATTTATTTCTTGTATTGTGTTTGTATAGGCGTAGTAATAAATGATAGTTTGACAGCATTTTTGTACAAATAAATCCGTATAGAGCTAGGATTAGTCCGCCCGTGGTGATTTTATTTTGTAAATACGGATGTTGTGCTCGTTCCTTTTCCTGTTGGTACGACGTAATCTTTAAAAGTTGACTCCGGCACAGCTCCGGCGTCCGGCAGAAATAGGATCGGTTTCTGATTTTGACGGACTGCCGGCCGCTCGCCGCCGTCGTGCGGAGCCAGTGTAAACACTCTCATTGATTATAATGGGTGCGTATTTGCTACGGAGGTCGGACCGGAGCAGGGCGGAGCCGGAACGCATGTAGTGTAAATTGGGGGTAAAGAAAGATGTCCCATTTGTCTGGACTGATAAACAGCAGCAGGCAATGGACTCTCTCATATAAAGGATCAAGTCAGCCCCATGTCTAGTCTACCTAGACTACAACAAAGAGTTTTACTTGGAAGTGGGCTTCTCAACTCACTGCATAAGTGCAGGTCTGCCGGACACAAAGGAGATAAAGCCACGCTGAAGGCATTGAAACAAATTGCCTATTGGCCTGGAATGAAAAAGGATGTCAAAGACTACATTCAAGGGTGCCTGGTCTGCGGCCAGTTTCAGCCATCCAGACCACTCCACAGAGCACCACTGCAAAGCAGAGGCATTGCATTTCCATGGTCTGACCTCCAGATCGACTGGGTTGGACCACTCACTAAGAGCTCTAGAGGAAATAAGTTTTTTCTCATGGTAACCTGCACATTTACCAAATGGGTTGAATGCCTACCAGCTCCTAACGACATAGCACAAACCACTGACGTGTTACTAATGAATCATGTATTCTCAAGGTTTGGACTCCCCATCAGGGTGAACTCAGACCAAGGTACACACTTCACAGTTGAAGTAATGAAAGAACTGCAGAAGATGCTAGGCGGCAAGGCCGATTTCCATGTCGGCTACCACCCACAGGCTTCAGGCCAAGTAGAGAGAGCAAACAGAACTGTGGTGAGTATTTTGAAGAAATACGTGGCTGCAAACCACAAGGACTGGGACGTGAAACTCCCTCTGGTCCTCATGGCCATAAGAGCCACTCCACACACATCAACTGGCATCTCTCCCTTCGAGATGATGACTGGTCGACAAATGACTCTCCCTCTACACTTGTTGTACCAACCAGGCGACGCCACTATGGCGACAGCCTACACCACACAACAATACATGAAAGACTTGAAAGAACACCTCAGAAACACTTTTGCTTTTGCCCAGAAAAACCTGGAAAGATCCGCTGAAGGACGTAAGGTGTACTATGACCAGAAGGCCTCTCACGAGTAACTCCAAGTGGGAGACAGGGTCTGGTACTACACGTTTTCCCCCACAACCGGGAAAGGAGAGTCCGGGACCAGAACTCTTGCACGCAAACTAATGCCCAGGTGGGCTGGACCTCATCTGATAACAGACAAAGTGTCCTCAGTCATCTACCAAATCAAAATCAGCAAAGGCAGAAAAGAGCCAATTGTTAAATGGGTACATCGCAACCAAGTCAAACCTTACAAGGAGTTCAATAACTCCACACAAGTCAAAGATCTTACAAACTCACAGACCTCATGGGAAAAAACGGTCGTCCAAACAGGTGATAGTAAGTAAATTAAATAGTTCTAAACTATATTAGTCGCTAAAAGAAACAGCTCCAACTAGAACTTAGAAACGCTAAGTCTAAAACCCCACAACAAAAACTAACCTTAACAACTGTTTAAATCTGCAGGATTTAATTGACATCGCTTATAAAGCTAAGACCTGTTTTTCTTGTGTGGTACATGTTGAAATCTGACGACAAGAGTGAGTTGAAGCAGTGAAACGTTGTTTCCTAGTTGCTTAATCATTACTTTTGTCATTGTTTGAGATATTGTATTGGTTTTGAACACCCCAGCCAAAAGAGGTTTTGTATTAATGTTAGTTAAAGACTTAAATGGATTTAACTATGCCAACATGCAGTTCATTGTTTAAGCCTCAATCATTGAAGAGTCAATGTAGTTTAAAGCTACTTTAGGTACTATAAACTACACTGGCCTCACAATTGTTAAGTCGAACCGATTCGATCGTTTCTATTCTAAGCTTATCTATTCATTTTGATGAGTCTCGTAATAGACTTCTAAATTTTATAGGGAAAACCAAAAAGCCTACGTCATTCGTCTAAAAAGACAACAGACATTTAGACCAACCTAACTTTCCCCTTTCTATGATAGATCTAACTTTAACCAAGTTATGAATGGAGGAATAGTTTGCAAAGAACTAATTGTGATAGATTCTTTTTTGAATACCAAATGATTACCCGACTGTATGTTCCTTTTTCATATCTGATTGTTGGTGGCGCGGTTTTATACTGCTACGGCTTCCGTGCGTACGTCCCTCTTCGGATGGTGCGCGCGCCAATTGTAAAACTTTGTACCTTGGTGCAAATATGCCAATAAAGATATATTCTATTCTATTCTATTCTATAGAAGCCTCCACTTGAATCTTCTATAGACGTGGATCCCTTTATTTATCTTTTACAGCATGATCCACCCCTTAATTGATAACTGTAGCTGATCTGATCCATGATAGCTTACATACAGTGGCGGCCCGTGAAATGTCCACCAGGGGGGGCTACGTCTTTAAAAAATAAATAAAAAAAGATATACAGTTTTGTTGGGGGCCAGCAGTACACGATGGGTGGAAGGGTATGACAGTAGATGTGAGGAATGTGGGGATACAGACAGTGTAGAACATGTACTGATGGAGTGCACTAAATATACAGATAAGTCAGAGTCAGAGTCAGAGTCAGAGAGAATTTATTGTCATTTGCACCGCATGTAGTACATGTGTTGAAAACGAGATTATGTACACAGGGTCCCAGTTACATCCAACAACAAATGCAAGAGAAATACAATAATAACATCTAGGATTAACTAAGAGAGACATCACATCAGCTAGTAATACACTAAGCCCTAATGTAGTAGAAAAACATCATTATAAACAGCAGCACGAACATGAGCAGATGGTCACAGATGAACGCAGCAACAAGAAACAGATCAGTACAGTATCAGTATGATGTGACATTTTGCAGTGTTTATTCTTATTATTTATTTATTCATGAGTCTGACAGCCTCAGGGTAGAAGCTGTTTCTCAGTCTAGTGGTTCTACATTTGATGCTCCTCAACCTCCGTCCCGAGGGGAGTGGTGCAAAGAGTGAGTGTGCTGGGTGAGTGAGGTCTTTCATGATGCAGGTGGCTCTTTTTCTGCATCTGGAGGTGTAAATGTCTGTGATGGTGGGGAGACTGACTCCCACAGACTTCTGTGCAGCCTTCACCACTCTCTGCAGAGCTTTTCTCTCTGCAACTGTGCAGCCTCCATGCCACACGTTGATGCTGGAGCACAGGACGCTCTCCACTGCACACCTGTAGAACGAGGTGAGGACTGGGCTTCTCAGACCGGCTCGTCTCAGCCGTCTGAGGAAGTAGAGTCTCTGATGACCTTTCTTGATCAGGCTGGTGGTGTTATTGCTCCAGCTGAGGTTATCATTCAAGTGTACACCCAGGTATTTGTAGCTGGAGACCACCTCCACCGCAGATCCACCTATATACAGTGGGGTGTGGGTGTGTTTGTTCCTTCTGAAGTCCACAATCATCTCCTTCGTCTTCTTCACATTCATGTGAAGGTTGTTCTCTTTGCACCAGCTCTCCAGATGTTCCACCTCCTGTCTGTAGCTGGATTCATCATTATCTGTGATGCATCCCACCACAGCTGTATCATCTGCAAACTTAACAATATGACAGCCTGGATGTGTGGCTATACAATCATATGTGAGCAGAGTGAACAGAAGAGGGCTCAGCACACATCCCTGAGGAGAGCCAGTGCTGAGGGTGATGGTGGAGGAGGAGAAGTTGTGGATCTTCACGGACTGTGGTCTGTCTGTTAAGAAGTCTAAGACCCAGTTACAAATAGAGGGGCTTAGTCCAAGTGTGGATAGTTTGTCTATCAGAGTTTGGGGGATCATGGTGTTGAAGGCAGATGTGAAGTCCACAAAGAGCAGACGCACGTATGAGTCCTTCTGATCCAGGTGGGTGAGAGCAGTGTGGACCATAATGGGGAGAGATTAAAAGAAAAAGTCAAAGAGACAGGGAGAGTTTGGAGTTTAGGAGGAATATTAGGAACTGAAGGTGATAGGGGTAAAATAAATACAAGATACAAGAGATTTTTATTAACATTGCACCAGTTAACCAATACAACGTGATGATGTATACACAGTCGTCCAGAAGAGGGAGAGAATGTAAAGCTGCAGCATATTCAAACACATGACATGTTCTTCTGCGCGGCCGCTCTCATCCGTCTCCGGATGAAGGTCAAACAGATATGGAAAAAGGAAAAACACAATAGGTATCATTTGTGATATTCAAAAAAAGAATCTATCAAAGATTGCCTTAAGACACTCTATGATAAAGTCCCAAAAACTCTATCAGCAATAAGCACAACCAGACAAGACATTGTTGCAGTTTTGACGACATGCAAGGAGATCAAAGAGTCTGTGAGCAACATTCAGATAGCACAGTTCAGCAGTTGTCTCAGCTCGGCGCCTCCGAGCGCACCCAGGGGGAGGGGGGGTCAGCAAGGTCTCTCAGCTTCACTCCAGGAGAATAGTTTCCAGCAGACGGCCTTCTTCTTTTTTCAAGGTCGTGCGGAAACCAGATTAGATAGGTCTTTTGTTTATCTTCAATCCAGGCCACAGTGTTCTTTTTGACTGCAGCCTTCCAAGTCCAGGTGCTGTTCAGGTCCAAAGTCGCCGAATCATATGAGGTTCCGAACTACGAACCCCCATCTGTGCCCTGATTGAGGCCGGGCGGCTGTAAACGAGTTCCAAAGCGCACCGCAGGTCCGCGGTGGTCTACCGCCGCTCCCATCGTGCGATTCAGTTCGTACAACAGCTGGGATGAGGAGCTCACAGCCCGGATCAGAGAATCTTGCTGATCAGGAAGTTTGGCCAGCGCGCCGATAGCCGCCGAAGCCTTCCTGAGCTTCCAGTAGCAGACAGCTCCGCTGACGCCAAAAAACAGAGCAGCTGCCACCAATATCCCAATAATCCACAAATCTTCCACGTCTTCGACAGACAAGACGGTCAAACACATAGGTTGCCACTGTCCCCACGAGTCCATCATGTATCCGACAGCGTGCGTGTCAGAGGGGCAGACCGCTTCTCCTGGCCCGGTCCGCTTCGTGGAAAAAATCTTATCTATAGATGAAACAGCCCAATTTATTAAATCCATCGCAAATTGGTTCGAGTGAGCGCTGAAGAGTCACAGACGAGACAAAAAGCAAGCAGGGAGGAGGAAAACTTAGGGAGGGTAGGAGCAAAAAGATATGCGACTTGCTTTGCCGAGAGCAGAAGTAGAAGTGATATTAGAAAAGCATTGTTTAAATATTTACAAAACATCAATATTAAAAATAGAATACTGTGTACACTTACAGTATAAGGAAAGGATGCCATGAGCTACACACTCTTGGTCAGTAGGTGGCGGTATGCACCTAAACGATGTTTGCAACCCGCCAATAAACCAAAAGAAGAAGAAGAAAAAAAAAAAAAAGTGTTTTTGCAGCTGGTGGAGAAAGCATGGCTTAACTTTAATTAAATGACCAGTCAGATCAGTGCAGCACATGCAATGATTTTATATAGTGCAAAGGAGAGTGAAGTAAAAACGTGGCCCATCTTTGATGAGCTCAGCTGGATTATTTTGCTCAGAAGTAACAAGAGTGGTCCATGATGTCCTTCTCTATAGACCCCTTTCACGGATTGCGCAATACCGGAAGCGCCGCCATGTTGGAGACACTCGCGCTGTAAACACACAGTAGTTGAAGTCGGAGCTCCGGTTTTATTTCTGATTTGACCATGTTCTCTGTAAAACAAACCTCTGTAAAGAAGACAGAAGCTGCAGGAGACTATGTGGACCAGCTTCAGCCTGCAGCAAAGGAACGTCATTTGGATAAAATACAGATAATTGGCAGCTAAGACCCATACCGGCTGTCCAACATGTCAGAAGATGAGAAGACCTTACCAGCTGTGACCTACGCAGACATTGTGAATTATTTGGTGATTTATATTTAATTTTTAATTTGTGTGTGTACATATAAATATATTTTGGGTGTGTTTTTAAACACACACTAGCTATGTATTCTTATTGTAAATGTATGTGACTCATCACATCAGTCTGAGGATTGAAGCAAATTTTGTCAAAATGATCTTAGATCCCTGTTTTTTAAGCTACATTTGATCCCTGGATCAACCAGATCTGAGCGGTTCCAGAGAGCAATGCCTTGATTTTCCTTATTAATCCAGACTAAATGTGTAAATGTGTGTTTCAGTTCATCTTATAGAAGCTCTGTGCTGAACTACCTCAAAACATATTTTTTAAATAAACATGTGAAGTACAATGATGGCTGACAAGTGTTATTCAAAATTTTCAACTTTTGTACAGTGTTTCAACACAAATTATATAAATAACAGCTACTCTATGAGTGTTTCAACACAAATTATATAAATAACAGCTACTCTATGAATCTAATTACAGTAAGAACTTTGAGGTGCATTCTGCAGACATTCATCTTTTAAGATAATAGTACGAATGGTTGTCTTTATATAGACCTTTTTTACCTTACAACTACTTTGAGTTTGGCAGAATATTTTCTAGTCAATACAAAAAGTGCACAAACAAAATGGTTAATGATACATAATGTCATTTATTCTGTCATTTATCATGTCCTGGACAACTGAGAATCTTCACCAGCATCATGCTCAAATAAAGAGTGCAGTGAATGAAAAATCATGTC
>JBBPBX010101073.1:0-12257 GCA_038048925.1 Garcialebias charrua
AGATCTGCATCTAGTTCAGCTTTCTGCTTCATCATGTCAGCTTTTTGTTTCATTATGTCAGCTTTTTGTTTCATTATGTCAGCTTCTTTTTTAGCGAAGGCTAGTTGCGCACGTGCTGCTTGAGCTTTAGCGTAGGCCCTCGCAGCTGAAGAACCTGTTGATGATGAAGACGTTCGATGAGACTGCCTGGTGGGTGCTCTGGATACCTGTGACCTGGTGTCGAATGGTTGTGGTTGCTGCTCCCCTGTAGCTGATTGAGTGGTAGCTTCTGGTTGTTGCTCATCACCAGTAGCTTTACTTGACTGCTCAGCATCGTAGTCTCTGTGATAGCTTCTCCCCGAGCGAAGACTCATGTTGCTTAAGTAGCTCTGTATGCTTGAACCCGCTGAGTAACACGTCTTTTTACTGTGCTGTCCTCACGACACGTGACTATGTGAGGCTAGACAGCCAGCTAACAAAAAGTAAAGTAATAATAAAAAAAGTCCCCACTCAAGCTTGCTTTCTTGATTTTACTGAAGACTTCTTGAACTTTCTTTACTTTGTAAGTTTTTGTAACTGAAATGTACAGAAAAGGAAAACAACTGAATAATACATGCCAACAATACACACCACGCTTAAACAATACAATAGCTTAACTCAACTTAGCTCAATATTACAAACACGTTAAATGGTGTTTTAATACTTACAAAGACGAAAACCTTCCAAGGTACAAGTGGTAAGAGCATATTTAGTGCTATGAGTTATCTTAACTGCTGTTAACTGCTGTTAACTGCCGTTTTTGACCAACTTGTCCTGATACGTCAAAGATTGTACCTTAAGCAAGAGTGCTCACTCCTAGCGTGCAGCATGTAAAACGATATTCTCAAGGGAGAGAGGAGCCACTCTGACCAGAATTTAAAACCCAAACATCTTCTATGTTTCTACCATGCATTTACTTAAACTAGTTATAACTTTAAATTTCTGTCTTTTAACAAAAGGCAGCACAATAATAATAATAATAATAATAATAAACAAGACAATAGCAAAAACATGAGATTACTGAAGAGTAGGAAAGAGTGTAAAACCAGCTGAAAGTCAAAATCAAAGTCAAAGTTTCTTTATTGTCATTCGCAACACATGTGGTACATGTGATGGAATGAAATAGTGCACACAGGGTCCAGTTACATCCAACACAAGTATAAATTGTAAAAGAAAAATAGTAATAAGATCGATATTAACTAAGAAAACACTAAGCGCTAATAGAACTAAAAGTTAAAACGGACAAAACTGTAGCTAAAAGCTAAACCTTAAATTGACAAAACTAAAGCTTAGAAAACTGTAGCTAAAAGCTTAAGTTAGCAAAATTGTGACTACAACCAAAATCAGCAAAAAAAAGAAGCTAAAAGCTAAAATCAGGAAAGCTATAGCTAAAAGCACGGATTAGCTAAGTTCTAGCTAAAAGCTGAGCAAAACATTAGATTAAAACTAAAATGGACAAAACTGCAGTTGAAAGCAAAACTCACGAAAATGTAGCTTAAAGGAAAATTCAGCAAAGTCTTAGCTAAAAGCATAAATTGGCAGAATTGAAACTAAAAACTAAAATTCACAAAAACAGCTAAAAGCTCAAATTATGAAAGCCATAGGTAAAAGCAAGAATTAGCAGGGTTGTAGCTTTTAGCTAAAATAAAAAAAGGTAGCTTAAAACTAAAATCATCACAAGAAGACAACAACAGCTAGATTGTTGAAGCAGATTTTTTAAGAAAGCAACGTTTTGGGCGGCTGTGGATGAGTGGTTCAAGCAGTCGTCCTCCACTGCAAGAGTTGGAGGTTTGATTCCACCAGCAGTCACATGCTGAAGTGTCCCTGGGCCAGACACTGAACCCTGCACTGCCTCTGATGTGTGTCCCATCAGTGTATGAATGTGATAAAGCTCTGATTAATCTTTGTAGATATAGTAGATTGATGTATGAATGGGTAAATGAGACACAGGTTGTGTTGTAAAGCACCTTGAGTGTCTTGATAACATCGAAAGGAGCTGTATAAGTACAGTCCACGAAGGAACTGAAGAGATCTAAAAGTTTATTTATGGGGAGAATATGTGTAATTAAAGTTAAATATTTTGAAAAGTATAAACATTACAAAAAAGGCACACTACCTGCTGAATGAGCCAAACATTTTTCAAAGTCAAAGTCAACTTTATTGTCAGAACTGCAATATGTACAGGACATACACAGAATTGAAATTGCGTTTCTCTCAGTCCCTCGGTGCAACAGTAACCGTTTAAACATTGAAACACTGAAACATATAATAATAGACATAAGCATAAAATAGTAAAGCTGTAACACTGTCCTGAGTTTTTGCATAGTGGTACAAGAGTATGAAAATTTACACCAACTCTAAAACTAAAACACTAAACATTTAATGAACATAATACTGTCCTGAGTTTTTGCATACTAGTATAGAAAAAGTATAAAAAGTACAACTATAAAATAAACTAAAGGTTCTAGCATTGACATTTGCAAAGTGGCAAAGCAGCATATGAGTTAATGTACACAGTATATGTATGAGGTAGTAGTTGATGTTGTTATAGAGGCAAAGTGGCATATGCAGTAAGGCACATTGGGCATCCTTAAATAAGGCTGGTTTTTATATATTAATGGCTAAAATAACCCAAAATATGCAGAAATGTCTGACTGCAACAAACAAATAGAAGCCCGGGCCGTTGTAATGACCTCAAACCTGGACAAGCAGAGGCTGTCCGCTGTACTGCCTGACTGGAAAAATCCTGTCTCTCGATTTAATGTCGGTGAAAGACTTTGGGTACAAACACTGAGCTGGACTGGCAGTGAACGTTCCAGAGGTCGACGACTATTAGAGGAATGATGCTATTCAACACTTTTTTTTAAACCAACTTAATTTAATTTAATTCTACCTGAATGAGTAAATACAATTAAACCAACGCTGATGTTAATCTAATAAACCAGCTGTTGAGCTTTAGCTGACATTCTGCCTTCTGTCAACCATCCTGATTACTGACGGGGAAAAACCAAAAGGTCTGAGGTGAGATCTGGATCTGTGAAATGTTTATGACGCTACAACAAACTGCTTTAATCTGGGTCCTGACAGACCAGAAGAAAGCCCGTGAAGCACTTTACGGAAGCGTTGAGGTTAAAATGTGCTCTATAAGTGCATGAAGCCATCCTTCCCCCCTGAGGGGTTCAGGTCTGACCGAGCTTTAATAGCTACTGATGCTCAGAGCGAAAGGAACAACAAGTATGTCCTTATCCTCCTTGTTGACCGTCAGCTCAGACTCTGATGTTTAAACTCTGCACCTTTAATAAATCCGTATGTGGAGCTTTTCAATTAGACGCTGAGATTACGCTACCTGAGCTGCTGATTAGTGACGGAGAAGATGGTGGCTGAGTACAACCCCCTCCGAGTTCCTCCTCTTGAATAAAACAACACTCTGCTGCACTACTTCAACACAGACTTTTGTTTCACCCTTTACCAGTGCATCAAACAAGACGCTGGACTGCTCCCTCAGAATCCAACTTTTGTTCTCATTATTCTGCTGTGACTCGTTGGAGGTGGGGGAGGCGGTCCGAGGACTTGTGGCCGGCTCTGTCAGTCAGGGGAAAGGTAACACCAGCCCAAAGCGAGGAGTCAGCGCCACCAATCACAAGCAATGTGCTGCCATGGGAGGCAGAGCTGAGTCAGCGGCATCGCTGCAGTAAATCACTGGTTGTACTGTAGATCTGACTGAACATAAACCTCTTACTGACTCATATCAAAGGATAAAGAAAGTAAATTCAACACTGAAAGTAAGGGTTTGTCTTTTTTTTTTTTTGGTAAAAGGTACAAGTCCTTGACTACTAATCTCAGATAACCTTAAACTGGTAGAAATAAACACTACAACCCTGTACATACCTGGAACTGACTGGGTATTTATGAACCAAGCGCATTCCAGGTACGTGCCAAGAAAATACCTGACTGGTACCAAGTACTTACTTGGTATGTACCATTCACCTAGTTGGTAGGTAGCAAGCACCTACTTGGTAGGCAAGAAGTACTTCCCTGGTAGGTACCAAACAATTACCTTGTAGATACCAAGCATTTACCAGGTAAGTACCAAGTACCTCCCTAGTAGGTATCAACCACTTACTTACCTGGTAGGTAGCAAGCTATTGCCTTGCAGATACCAAGCAACTACCTGGTAGGTAGCAAAAACTTAACTTGTAGATATCAAGCATTTAACTGGCAAGTACCAAGAACCTACTTACTACGTATCAAGCACTTACTTACCTGATAAGCACCTACCTGGTAGACACTATCACCTACGTAGTAGATAACAAGAACTTACCTGGTAAATGCCATGTATGTATTAGGTATGACTCTTACCTACTACCACACCATATTTTAATTCAATTTTTTGTAGAATTGACTTAATTATAAACATTGTTGTGATTTCTGTGACAAGTTGGCTGCGGTGGCCATCTTGGACAGGACTCACTCCACATCTTATTGGCTTGAAGTCACTACACTATGTGTAGTGGTTCATGAGATATTTTGCTGACAGACAAACCGGGTTGGCTCCAACCGGTAACTTTAAAGTACTAAGCAAAATCTTGTATGAGTAGCACTTGAAGTTTGTGTTGGGGATGACTGTCAGATACTACCATACCAAAACTTAGCACATATTGTACAGTTGATTGAACTAGTCGTTTTAGTGTTTTTCTAAATTTAGTTGGATGTGACGGCCATCTTGAATCAGGATGGCTCTAAGATTTAATCAGGTGTTGATACACAACCAGTGATTATTGGTTGAATGTTCCATTGAATCCGCCCAGCTGATGCTAAAGGTTTGAGTAGTGTTTGAAGTATATGTTGGGGACAACTCTCAGCTACTACCACGTTGATCTGTGAAATTTACTGATTTGATGGCATTTCTGTTTCCAACAATCTGTTAGCTGTGGCGGTGAAAGCAAAAGTGTAAAGTGATTTTGTTTGTTTCTGTTTTGAGTGAATATCTGCCTTTGTTGTGTGGAGCAATAACTCACCAAGAATACTGGAAGAAGCTAAACGCCGTATCGTGACCACTTGGTTAAAATAACAGGATAAACAAAAAGAAACAATAACGGAGAAGGGAGGGAACTCAAAACCAGGCCGCAGAGGCATCAAATGGTCACTATAATTCAAATGGTAGAAATTTAAGAGAGGAGTGTGAGTCTGTTCTGCTACAGACCAGAAACACACACTCTTTTATGAAACAATAAATCAGAGGACATCCTGACCAACTGTCCAGTTTAAGCTCTTCTTCTGAAAAACCATGACAAACACAGGGGCGGATCTAGAGAGCCTTGCCACCCTGTTTGCCACCCCAGCTGGACATTACGAATGCGAACATCTTTTTTCCAACAACATTGAATGCAGCACAATGTTGTCATATGGTCCACACTCCTTACCAGTTGGTGGCGGTAATGCTCACCTAACTTTCTTGCCAACTGCCAATAAATTTAAAGAAGAAGAAGTACAACTGACTCAAGACGTCAAGTTCTGACTGAGTGGCGGGAAGTGAGAAATGAAATGAAAGGAGGACTGAACACACCTGTATTTCTGCTTCCTGTACTTTGGCTGTTTCATGTCTCTCCCTTTACATTGCATCATTTTATTTATATATACAGGTAGTCCCCGACTTACGAACGAGTTCCGTACCTACGGGCCGTTCGTAAGTCGAAAATTCGTAAGTAGGATCACATACAAAAATATATATATATTGTTTTTTACATTTTTGGGCGCTAGTGGCCTTTATTGGAGAGGGAGAGGGCGAAGCGGTAGAGAGGGGGGAGACACCACAGAAAGAAGCTCGTCGGGTCTGGGACGTGAACCCGCGACGCCTGCGGAGAGGCTCAGCCTCCAGCATATGTGCCGCCTGCTTTATCCACTGCCCCAAAGCGGCGGCACATATATATTGTTTTTTGCACAGTACTGTACATCTATTTATTTATATTTTTTAAATTCCTTAAAAAAAAATAAAAAAAATAGATGTACAGTACTGTACAATTACCAAGCACTTAGCCTATCATAACACAGTTTTTAAAGATGAAGGAGTGAGTTGAATTGTCTCCCTTAACTGTGTTAGGATAGGCTAAGTGCTTGGTAACTGTACAGTCCTGTACATTTATTTATTTATTATTTTAAAAAAAGTTTTATTTTTATTTTTTATAATGAGATGCGTTCGTAAGTCCGAAACGTCGTAAGTCAGGGGCGTCGTAAGTCAAGGACTACCTGTATACTGTATACATATGTATGTGTGTGTGTGTATGTGTGTGGAGGGGGAGGGTGTTGCCTCCCCCTGAAACATCCTTGCCACCCTCTTGCCACCCCATAGATATTTTTCTAGATCCGCCCCTGGACAAACAGCAACAATTTGAGACAGATTCGTGTATTTTTTGTTTTTAACACAGACACGAGTCGCTTCAGAACTTGTTTTGAATCCAACACAGTGTAATTGAAGAGCTCTGAGCCAAACAGAGGAGCTGGATGGAGAGGTGATTAGACACAGCAACAAGCTTTGGGCTGCCACTTTAGTTTAGCTTTGTTCACCCTACAGAACGTGAGATGAAACAAAAAAACAGGCATCAAAAACATTGTGATGAGTGCCCCATCAGTTAACCTAGAGATTTACTGGATTTGGAGTTAATTTATGAGTCATTAACGATGATCAAGACAAGTTTCTGTGGGTTCATCTCATCTTAATGTGTTGGTGATGAAGTTTGGAATTGGACGGGGGAAATCCTCAGTGGACAAACTAAAGATAAATGTTGGTGGCATCAAATACTTACCTTTGATGTGGTTTGTGCTCCAAACTAAAAACTGTAGTGTTTCAAATAAAAAGCAGCATTTTGAACAGCTTCTTTTAAATAACACAATTAGCAAAATAGTACAAATGTGCTAAAAATAATGAAATGACCTTAATTTGGGTGAAGTCACTGTCAGAATTAAAAAAGTTACAGGTCTGTGCTGAATAAAGACATCCAAACATCGTGTTGTGCATTGAAAGGTAAAACGTTCAGGGTTAGAAAACACAGACTCCGCCCCGACCTGAAACTGGAAGGAGTCGCTCTCGGAGCTCGACCCGAAGTGGCGGTACCAGACGGTGCCGTCGTTCACATCCTGCTGGGTGAACGAGGTCGTGGAAGTGAAGTGTTGGTCGTCAACGAGTGAGGGACGCCAGCCTTCAGGTGGGCTGTCAGCCGGCATGGACACCAGAACAACCTCACCTGGACAGACAGACAGGACGGACGGGGTTAAACCGCTGTTTTAGTAATAAGACTTTAACATATAAAACAATAAGAGATAAGAGCAGCTGAAAATCAATGGTTAAAGGGGCTACTAAAAAATCAATTTGATCATGTAAATATTAATTTAAACTATGTCACCAGTTATGAAATGAATGGTGGTGTTCCACAAGGCTCAGTATCTGGGACCCAACTTTTTAAAAAATTATTTCATTCATTCATTCAACCTTTATTTAGACAGATAAGTCACATTGAGCCTAGAAGACTCATACAAGTGAGATCTGCTTAGACAGACAAAAAGTAATGAAACTGGACACATTAGGACTTGGAGGCGAAAAAAGTTTGTATTGCAAAAAAGAAAAAAAAGATTTGTTAAAGGAATGCACATCCCTTGCACGAAGAGGTTGTAAATAAACACCTCAAGTGACCATTAAGAGCTCAATTTATGTGATGGGAATAAGTCACAGCAACTACCACATCTAACTGTAGCTTAATATCTGACAACAGACAAACAATTTCATGATCACCCACCTTTTCCTGGCAGTGGGGAATAAATATATGTAAATGTATAATGTTTGTTGATTTTTTTTTAGTTAATCCTGTAATATATACTTCAAATATCAATGTCAGGACCTTCATACTTATAGATATAATTTTCATACTGTTTATATTTATCCTGCTATACTTACAATTTAGGATAGTATCACACTTTTATTATTTCATTTTATGCTAAAGTTATTAAATGTTTAATGTTTAAAGGTTATTGTTGAACCAGGCGTCTGAGCGTAATGACATTTCATTCCTATGTATGTCCTGTACATATTGCAATTTTGACAATAAAGCTGACTTTGACTCGACTTTTGACATAGAAATTAATTAAACTTTGTGAGGACATACCTGAATTTAGTCAGTTAATTTAAAAATGTTTAAACAAACATCATGGTATGTTAAAAAGTATAAAAAGTATATTAAGCACCATTCATTCAACCTGTATAAATAAAGGTTGAATGAATGGTGCTTAATATACTTTTTATACTTTTAAATTAGTACTTTGTAAAATATACAGTGGAAAATGTCTGTGAACATTGGGTGTATTGCATGTTACGTTGTGACACAAGCTAGAAGTTAAACGAAGGAAAACAGTGAAAAAATACAGAAAAATAAAAACCATGAAAAAAAAAATTCACTAAATAAATGATCCAAGACAGCAAGTCTTGAACTGAGTTTTTACCATATTTAGGTTGTCCGTCTGAAGCTAGGATGGTGTAGAGAACATCATCAGTGCCGAATCCTTTATAGCTGGTCTGCAGGTACTTCTTGTCGAGTCGCACCATGCCTCCCTCTTTCACCCAGGTCATTGGCAGGGACACCATGTGAGGGGAGTCCTGCGAAGGAAACCATCAAATGATCAAATTAACACGGACTTAATGTTTGGCTGAAACAAGCTGGCTCCGCAGGATGTCATGATAGAAACCCAACAGACGGAGCAATGCCTGAAAGGATCACTTGGTTCGCTGCGTGATTCAGCATTCACGGTGCTGTTTATTATTAATGTGCAAACTATTTCTTAATGTTTTGTGCCATTTTAGTCAATCCTACAAAAAAATCATCAGCTCAGTCAGGAGTTGTATGACTTTTTCCCCCAAAAAATGCATACATTTAGTTTCTTCAAAATACACACATTCACCTTTAAATTAGTTAAAATTGATGTTTCTAAATACTTGCTCTACTTATGCTTATAGCTAATTTTAAGTTTTAGTTATCGTTATGCAGATTTGAGGTTTTAGCTAGCCTTTTAGCTAGTAATTTGTTACTTTTATAAGTTAACTACCATTTGAATAAGAAAGTTCATGCTCAATAATCCAGGTATCAAATCCGATAATTCTCAATCAGGTCATCTGGACAGTTTCTTTTTAGTAGAATTACCATTAAAGTACCATTTGAATAATTTCAGCTTTTAGCTACTGTTTTGTTACTCAGCTTTTAGAGTTCTGTTCTTTTCAGCTAGCGTTTTGGTGCTTTTAGCCAGCCCTTTGATACATTAGATTTTAGCTAGTTTCTCACTACTTTTGTGCTTTAGCTATTATTGTGCAAGTCTTAGCATTGAAATGCCATCCTGATACTTCTATCATTTAGCTAGCCTTTAGCAACTTTTAGTTAGCCTTTTGCTATTGTTAGCTTTTAGCTATCCTTTGATCCTTTTACCCAGCTTTTAAGTATTTCTAGCTATCTTTTAGGTGCTGTTAGCTAGCCTTTTATTGTTAGCTAATGTTCTGATAATTTTAGCTTTTAGCCATGGTTTTGATCATTTTAGCTTGTAGTTAGCATTTTCTTGTCTTCACCTAGCTTCTTTGTGCTATTAGTTTTTAGACATCCTTTGTTACATTACGCTTTTGGTTAGCCTTTTTATCATTTCTGCAGTTTAGCAAGCATTGTTTCTGCTCCAAGACTGTGGAACGATCTCCCTCTTCCCAGACGAGCCGCGCACTGTCCATTTTTAAAACTATTTTAAAATCCCATTTTTAATCCCTGGCTTTTAGCACAGACTTGGCTCTAAACTGTTTTATTGATCTTAATGTTTTTTTTTTTTTTTTTTTTTTACATGTGCAACACTTTGTTGCAGCTGTGGCTGTTTTAAAGGGCTTTATAAATAAAAGTATTATTATTAGATTGTTTATGTTGACTTTTAGCTAATGTTTTGCAACATTTAGCTTTTAAATACTGTTCCTCTTCTTAATAATTTTGTTTTAGCCTCTTTGGCAAATTTCAGCAGACAAACAGATCTCGTTTGTCTATTTTGCTGTTGTGTTTCAAGCTCAGTTTTTGGAGTCCAGCAGACAATCGGCTTCTTTGCCATCTGAACACTCAGCTGGGGTTCGGCTGTTCTGACCAGAAATAAAACGTTACAAAAGCTTCGGCTCCTGATGTGTGGACTGACAGCAGGACCTGACAATCAGGCTTATTTTTATGATCCTGTATTGATCCGTTTCCCACTCGTACAGAACAAAAAGCAGGAGCGGCTGTGGAGTTCACAGAGAATATTATTCTTATTGTCCAATAAGGTTTTGACTTCAACTAATTTAAATATTGTTTTGCCAGAATCATGTATTTCTATGCATTCTATGCATTCTATGCATAAAGCATTCATGCATGTATATTGTTACATGGTGATCCACAGGGTTCTGTTATAAGGCCAGTTCTGTTTTTGCCACACATGGTTTTGAAACATGACATGAAGTCACACTTTTGTTTTATTTGAGTAAAGAAATCAAATAAAATGTATTGCTAACTAAAGTGACACACAGATCAAATATCAGCAGTCTTTCAGTGTTTTTTATTTATTTATTTGCGTTTTAAGTTGTTTTTGGAGTCCAGCAGCCAATTAGCTTCATTGCCATCTGAACACTCAGCTGGCGTTCGGCTCTCTTGATCAGGAATTCAATATTGTCACTTTAAAATGAATATGTAACGCTGCATTAACGTTTTTTTTTTTTGTGTGTAAAAAATGATTTGGGAATAAGGCTTCAACCTAAAATAAGCATTGTTTTGAAAAAAAACTTTTTTTTGCATTAATTTAAAGCATCCATGCCTGCATGGAAATTGCTACATGGTGTTCCACATGGTTCTATACTTGGAACCGTTCTGTTTTCTCCATACATGATTTTAGAAACATCACATACAGTCCTACTGTTAGTAAAGCAAATTACGCTTAATGGTTACTAAAAAGATATGTAGACAACAAGACATGCAAAACACATGTCACTACATTTTTGCCTTTAGATAAAAGGAAACTCTTTGGCTTAAAAAAATAATAATTCCCTTTTTAATCATATGTGTGTTTGTTTTTTAATTTCACAATTTTATTTTGGTTGTTATAATGTACATTCACAAATTAAACGTTTTTTTTTTCCTCTCACCTGCAGAATATTGAAAATTGGCAAATCCTACACCGAAGCCATGCTTAGATTTTAAAAAATAATAATTTTTTATGACAATGTTTTTGCCTGTCAGTGTGTCTATTGCCAAAAATATCCCAAGAACTAAAGAACACATTTTAATGAAACTTCCTAAAAATAATCACTGGCTGTTCATCTAACTCTTTTGGAGACGTTAAACAGGCCCGCCCCCAAAATAAATACTGTACAATAAACACATATGAATGATTTTGAGCTAATACTTGGTAGTAGGTAACGTTTGTGGTCATTGTGCGAGTTATCACCTCACGTTCTTTTCAACGTTTAGACAAAATGGCTACAATTTGTTAATTCCCCATCACGGGTTGATTTTAGTCCAAAACTACAATATGAAAGACAGCGGGTGAAATCTTTGCCTCGCTCCCTAACTTTGACATTTCAGTTGCTCTTGTGTTTTAACCACATTAAGTCTAAAACGATGAAAGAACTCAGTCGACTGGGAGTTTTACTGAATTGTTTTGCTGTTTCACAACGGTTCATAAAAAGACTGAATACAATGACATTTTAGCTCCGTTGTCATTCCGTAAACTCATCAACTAATGATCAGGACACTTTGATTCTGTAAGAATATCAGAAAAGAGAAAAACCCAAAGAGCTGAAACGTTTAACTTTCACTCATCTGTACAGAGGCAGAACATCTGCAGAGAGATTATATTAAAATGTGCTTATGTCTTAGACGTGTAGACAAACAGAAACACACGGAGGCGCAGAAAGCCTTCAGCTCTCTTCATTTACAGCAGATAACCACAGATTGGTTTGAGGTGGTAAAACGTGACTCTGGACGTGGGTGTGGGCTGACCGAGTCAATGTTTGCAGATAACGACCTGCTGACCATCTGCGGCGCTCCTTGTCCAAATCACGCCGCTTCACTGAGACAACACAAAGAAAAGCCGTTTGTCAGCGGGGCAGGCTCCAAACATTGCGTCAGCTGGGAGATGATAACCCTCTCAGGATGAACACCACAAGCTCTCAAGGACGTTTGGAGCCAGGAGCTCAGTGTAAAGCA